>CM024766.1:104209809-104419910 GCA_014218235.1 Colocasia esculenta
TTGTGTGTGCGTAAGTGTAAGGAAATCTTGAGGATATGATAAGTCGTGAAAAATGTCATTTTAAATAATTAAATGTATATCCTTAAAGCCATTTATTAATTTGCCAAGTCAATTTAACAATAACATGATTTTAAACATGGCTAATTAGAGGGTATAAAGCATAATCATCAGGGCATATAAGCAAATTTCGGGTTCTGGCTATTTTCCTGTTAACGCGACAGAGGTACCCGTCGCGACTCCAAGTCGCGACAAGGCGGCTGGACGCGACAAGCGAACCGGAGTCGCGGCGGCTTAGGTCGCCGCGTTATTAACGCGACATGATAGAGGGGCGCGACTCGACGGGTATCGCGGCGGATCGCGCCGTCGCGATAACAGGAGAGTCCGGCCCATTTTTCTTTTTTCCAGGGCGAGTTATCTGTGATACAGGGACGTTGTAAATTCCATATAAAATAGTACGGTGATTCAAAAAGCATGAAACCAGTTTTAAACGAAAGTAGACATGTATATATATCAACATGCATGATTAATTTGAAAATAGACAAGGTTTAGACATGCATTGATTAAGTAACTTTTCGGTGACCTAAACAGGTACAGTCAGGGTTCAACGAATTATTTAGAGATGTATACATGATGAAAAATTCTGAAACTAGTGGCGTTTGAAAGCTAACATGTAGTAGTATTTATGATAATTTTTTCATGGAATTATGTCAAGTGTGCACGAGGTTAAAAAGGAAACAAGGAGAGTTGCGTGCACAGATCTGACAGATATTCAAAGATTTAATTCTCCCTAATGGGAGATCGAAATCAAGCAAGACTAGGGGCGTTTGAAAGCTAGTGTGATGTAGTATATCTGAAAATTTTATCATGGCATGAGAGCATGTACACATCGGGAATTAGAGAAAACATGAGATTAGGGTTCATGGTGACAGTAGGACTTCACGAATTTAATTCGTCCAAATGGGTGAACGAAATACCACGAAACCATAGGGCTTTTGAAGAGGTACATGAAGGCTACCTAGGGGAATTATTTCACGATTTTTGCTTGAGAGATTGCCTACCTTTCGTGGAAGAGATGAAAACCCTAGTTTGGATGACGAAAATCCGAAAACCCTTCTTGTTCTAGCCTCCTCCTCCTTGCTCCTTTGTCTCCAGCCCTTCTCCTCTTTCTCCAGAGCTCTAGCCACGAAAATGGGTTGCTAATGATGAGTTTTTTTGGTGTATATGGCCATCTATAGGAGTCCTAGTCATTATAAGAGTCCTCCTTTCCATTAAACTCTAAATTTCCTTCCTTATCTCTCACTTTCTCTTATTTATCCACCTAATATGGCTAGGGAGAGAGCTAATTTCGTGGGTAATGGTTTAGGATAGGATTAGGACTTTTATTAAGATATTTATAAGCTAGTTTAGTCATTATCTTATCCCTTTTTAATTTATTTAAATATTAACTCCGAATTTACACATTTATCTCCCATATTCTAGCATTAATCCACTAATTGGCTTAGGGAGAGATCTAATTTTATGGCTAATGTGTTAGGATGGGATGTAGACTCTTTTTAAGATATATATGAGTCATATTAGTGTTTTAATGACCCCTTTTTAATTAAGAGATAATATAGTTACGAATTTCCCTATTTAATTTGGGTCTCTTATATTTAACTCAATTGTCTCTCATCTAAATCCCAATTTAGATTAGGATAGAGTCCTATTGGGTTAGACTAGGGTTAGAACTCTTTTTAAGATAAGTAAGAGTTAAAATAATCATTATCTTAACCCTTTTCTATTTATTAATTAATTAGATACGAATTTCTCTTAATTACTTCTCCTCTCATAATGGGCTATCCCTATTTGGGCCCATCATTCCATGCTTGGACCACTTATGCAACCCATACTTAATTTTGTCTTAATAGATTTTTAATTACTTCGAATTATTCACCCTTTATTCTAATTTAACTCTATTTATCATATTTATTCAAGTAATTTTATATTTTTAAATTGAATGAATATTATTCATGCCAATAATTCTAACCTTCATCATTTGAGCTCTTACTCTTGGCCCAATAACTCGTGTGAGCTTAATTGTACAACCCATGTACTTACTTTACTTAATGGATTTTTAATTATCCTTTTATTAGATAATTTATTCATGGGCCAAGATTGTCTATTGGTCCAAATATCATAATGGACTATCATCCCATATTATTTAAAGTCTACTCATATATTTATTTTTATTTATAATCCACTTTGGGTCAGAAAATAATGGGTTCTTCGACTTATTCCTTAATTACGCTAATAAGTCGCATAATTTCTTAAACTAAGTCCAAATGATTTTTCTATGCCCAGATTTCATGATGGGTCATTAGAGAACATTATTTAAAGTATAACTACTATTTTTACGAAATTTTTATAGAGGTTAATACGCATGTGATAATAATGCGTACATTTTTAATTGATTGAATTTATTAATTGATAAAATTTCAATTTATCTATAATTATTAATTAATGGATTTTCCGGGGTACTACACACACACACACACAGACACACACACACACACACACACAGACACAGACACACACAGACACACAGACACAGACACACAGACACAGACACAGACACAAAGACACAGACACACAGACACATACACATAGACACAGACACAGAGACACAGACACAGACACAGACACACACACACACACACACAACACACACACACAGACACAGACACAGACACACAGACACAGACTGTGACGGAACGCCTCGGCCAAGCCCGTTAAACCGATAACATACTTGATCCGAGTCTGCCTCCCGCGAACGGGCCGAAGCCTCGCAAGGGATACCAAACCACAGTCCGTGTAAACACAAAGAAACACACCACAATTTATACATATATCACAAGTTTACATAGCCAAATTTCCACAAAACTGAAAAGAACTACAAGAGCCTGGGGCATACCCCGAGGTACAACTGAAGAAAATAAACAACTAACTAAACTACACAACACTACACTGCTGGAGCTTCTACTACGCAGCTGGAGGTACCGACCCTGCACCGCTACGGCGCGGCTCTGAACTAAACGACGGTGGAGAAACGTCCTCCTCGCTCTCACCTGTGGGGGTAGGGGTGAGCCTCTCTAGTCACAGGCTCAGTAGGGAACTCCCCCAAAACCGAGCAAACCAAAAACCACAGGTACAAAGCTATAAACAGTACCAACAATTTATAGAACAGCTAAGCAGAATATTAAGGCTGTAAAAGTACTCACCGTCTGCCGACTACGAAAAACAACTGTAATAATTAAACGGCAAACCAGTACAGGTGTACAAGCTAAAGTAGAGACAACTAAACACGAGCCACGTGAACTGGTTCGCGACACCAGAAACTGACTCGGACAAGCTAACACAGGTCTACCTCTCAGTCTCGCAGCCACGGACGAAAGGTCCAGCTGCCGCTCCACGTGAAAAGTCAAGCAACTGTGGAGACCAACTAAACACCACCACCTGTGTACCACACGGTCACAGGCCCATGCCTGGCACCTCTAGAGATCCTGGCCCGGAACTCTCTAGAGTGAGACACTGGAAAAGGACTAACTGGGGTCCAGTACGTCTACTGGTGTACGTACCCCCAACTACGAGCGCGCTACAAGTGACTAAAGACAAACACAAGTGTCACTGTCCCACTGTCGTCTTTCCCTCAGCCGGACGTGCAACTCAAACACAAGAGTGAGGGTGTCCAGGTCAGACGACATAGACCTCGATGGTACAACACAAGTACCGGGACAAAGCCCCGAGCTAACAGCCTGGCTTACAAAGAACCTGGGGCACCCAACTGGAGAGGTAACCACGGTAGACGTCATACTACTCGCCACGTACACAGAACCACGTGCACGTCACACACAAACCACGTGAAACCTCATGTAAATCACAAGTAACAATGGTCCACTACACGTGAACCCAACTAGACTTGCGTAAACAACACGTAGTCACGAAAGTAAGTAACTATCTGCATACCTTGTATGCTAAACACGGAAACTACGTGCACTCAGTGCACCACAGGTATCAACGCACATGCATAATTGATAAATACCATAATTAGCTATTTCAGTTTATACACATGCTAGCGGCAACATCGATTGCCGCTTACAATATATTGACGGCAAGGGATCTGACCGTCTACATCCTGGCTGATGAGCTTGGCGACAAACGATGTTGACGCCAAGTTCTTCGGCCTCAAACCCTGCAGAAACCCTAATCTGAATCTACAGGTTCTCCAACCATTTTAACTACAGGAAAACATATAAAAGCAGTTCCTTTAACATGCCAGAACCCAAAACAACCCATTACTGCATGCTTTGCTTAATAAATTACTCAAACCACCCATTATCCCCGTATGGTGCAATTTTATCCGAAAATGCATTATCATGCTAATTCAGGTGGTTACGTCACGTTTTAATGTTTCTACGGAGTTAACCGGGTTCGTCCCCTACCTCAGAACACGCTAGAACCTCCCACAATCTCCCGGTTCACGCCGAGCCCTCCGCGAGCTCCCACGGAAATTGCACCACAGAACGGCGTTTCCTCGCGCAATTCGGCGACGCCACGCGTTCCACGATCCTCCAAGCACCCTTCAGTACCTGTTGGAAGCTTAAGGAATACTGGGGCAACAAGCTGGGGCAAGGGGGATTGGGAACAGGGTAGGAAACCTGCCCTCGGGTGAGCCTATAACCTGCATCAATCTCAGGTTGGCGTCAACCCCCAGGCCGCTAGTAGCAACCGCCACCTTAAACGTCCACATCTTGTGCCGCCAAGATCATGCAATCAACGACCACATAGCTGGACGCCAACAGGTCAACGGTCACCCCTGGCCGCCAACTCCAACTGAACTGCAGCAGGTCCTGTTTCATTTCAGGACCAAACCTGCACTTCACCTGCTCAAGCCACACATCCACACCATGCATTCCACACAACCAACTCACACTGGCCTCACAACGGCCTACACAATCAACACACACATGATCCGCATGGATCCGAAAAGCACACGACGTTACATTACTATCATCTAAAAAGAAAATTTCGACCTCGAAATTCATAACACCACTCAAACACAAACAACTTAAACACAAACACATTTTTACAAGCACTATCATCTAAAAAGAAAATACAAAGACTTATATAAACAGATAGGGATACCCTTTAGCCATTTCCTCGGCTAACTCCCAGGTATCCTCACCACCCAATCTATTTTCCCATCTCACTTTAACTAGCTCAATTTCTTTATTTCTCAACTTCTTTATCTTTCGATCTGTGATCTGTACCGGATATTCTGGCATGGTCATATCCGGCCTCAGGTCACCACCTTGATATCTGATTATTTGAGCTGGATCTTCAATGCACTTTCTTAACATAGAAACATGAAATACATCATGAACATCCGCAAAATCTGCTGGCAAATCCAGCCTATAAGCTGTTTCCCCAATTCTTTCTAACACTTGGAAATGTCCCACATATCTTGGACTCAACTTCCCAGTCTTGCCAAACCTCATAATACCTTTACTTGGGGAAACTCTCAGGAAAACAAAATCTCCCACCTCAAACTGAAGTGGTCTCCTCCGAACATCTGCATAACTTTTTTGTCTGCTTTGAGCTGCCTGCAATTTCTCTTTAATAAGCTTCACTACTTCAGTGGTTTGCTGAATTAATTCAGGACCCACTAATTGCCTTTCTCCCACTTCATGCCAGTTTAATGGGGTTCTACATGGCCTTCCATATAAAGCTTCATACGGTGCCATCCCAATACTGATATGATAACTATTATTGTAGGCAAACTCAACCATTCCCAAATGATGCTCCCAGCTACCTCCCCAAACTAAACAACAAGCTCGCAACATATCTTCAATTGTCTGAATAGTCCTTTCTGTCTGACCATCTGTCTGGGGATGATAAGCGAAGCTATACCTCAACTCAGAACCAATTACTCTTTGCAGACTTCTCCAAAAACCAGAAGTAAACCTTGGATCTCTATCTGACACAATAGTCTTCGGAATACCATGCAGTGGAACAATTCTTTCAACATAAACATTTGCCAATCTGTCCACTGTCCAAGACATACTGCCACTAATCTGCACACCTTGGTTAATCTGTCAACAAACACCCAAATTCCATTATGTCCTGAACTCGACCTTGGTAAACCTGCTATAAAGTCCATAGCAATATCATCCCACTTCCACTGTGGAATGGGCAACGGTTGCAATAGACCTTCAGGCTTCGGATGCTCTGCTTTAATCTGTTGACAGATAGCACATCTTGCAACAAATTCCACTATTTCTTTCTTCATATGAGGCCACCAGAAATGCTTTCTCAAATCATGGTACATTTTAGTACTACCCGGATGGATAGTGTACCTAGATTTATGAGCCTCTTCCAACACTCGCTGCTTTACCTCTCTTTCGGCTGGAACAAACAACCTGCCTCTGAGCCTGACCACACAATTATCATCAATAGAAACTCCTTCCATTTTCACAATTTCAGGCAAACTTACATCTGCTCTCTGAGCCTCTATAATCTGCCAATACAAAGACGACTCTACAACACTAGCAGCTAGAATCACCCGCCGCTGACTACTGGGTACATACAAAGAGTTCTCCACTACGTCTTCATACAACTTCCATTCCTTAATCATCATCAGATTCATATATGCTTTTCTGCTTAAAGCATCTGCTACAACATTGGCCTTACCCGGATGGTAAGCCAAACTGAAATCATAATCTTTTAAATATTCAATCCATCTGCGCTGGCGAAGGTTTAAATCTTTCTGCGAGAAGATATACTTTAAACTTTTATGATCTGTAAAGATCTCAAATCTCTCGCCATACAAATAATGCCTCCACATTTTCAAGGCAAACACAACTGCTGCTAATTCCAAATTATGAGTGGGGTAATTCTCTTCTGCTGGCTTCAATTGTCTGGACGCATAAGCTATCACTTTGCCATACTGCATAAGCACTGCGCCAAGTCCTCTTCTTGAAGCATCAGTATACAACACAAAACCACCACTCCCTGCCGATAATGTCAATATAGGTGCTGATGTAAGTCTTTTCTTCAATTCCATAAAACTTCTCTGACATTCACCGGACCACACAAAAGGCACACCCTTTCTGGTCAATTTAGTCATAGGTGCTGCAATCTTAGAAAAATCTTGAATAAAGCGCCTATAATAACATGCCAATCCCAGAAAACTTCTAATCTCAGTTATTGTCTTAGGCACTTCCCATCTCATCACAACCTCCACTTTACTTGAATCCACTGCTACTCCTTTAGCTGAGATAACATGACCCAGAAACTGAATCTCTTTCAACCAGAATTCACACTTATTGAATTTGGCAAACAACTGGTTATCTCTTAACAACTGCAGCGTAAACCTCAAATGAGCTGCATGCTCTTCTTCAGATGCTGAATAAATTAGAATATCATCAATAAAGACCACAATGAATTGATCTAAATACGGATGAAAAATTCTATTCATCAGATCCATAAAACCTGCAGGAGCATTAGACAACCCAAAAGGCATAACCACAAACTCAAAGTGACCATATCTAGTTCTGAAAACTGTCTTATCTATATCCTCCTCTTTAATTCTCAACTGATGGTACCCGGACCTCAAATCAATTTTAGAAAACACTTTCGCTGATTGTAATTGATCAAACAAATCATCTATTCTTGGCAACGGGTACTTATTCTTAATGGTCACATCATTTAACTTTCTATAATCAATACACATTCGAAAACTTCCATCTTTCTTTTTCACAAATAAAACCGGCGCTCCCCACGGAGAATGACTCGGTCTAATAAAACCTTTCTGCAACAACTCTTCTAACTGCTTTTTCAATTCTTTAAGTTCTGCTGGTGCCATCCGATATGGAGCTTTAGAAATCGGCATGGTACCTGGCAGCAACTCAATGGTAAAGTCCACCTCTCTATGTGGAGCTAAACCGGGCAAATCCTCAGGAAAAACATCAGAAAATTCCCTAACCACGGGAACTGCTTCCATTGGCTGACTGGCTTCTACCAAACTTACTGAGGCTAAATAGGCCACACACCCATCATTTACCAACTTCCTAGCTTTAATTGCAGAAATTAGAAACTTAGAGGTATAGAAATGCATACCTTGATATTCGAACACTACACCATTAGGATGACAAAATCTGATCTTCTTCTTTCTGCAATCAAACATTGCTCCATACATCTCAACCCAATCCATACCCAAAATAATATCATAATCTGACAACTGCAGGGCATACAATCGACCCGACATCTGGTTTCCTTCAATCATAACAGGAGCTTCATCTATATAGCTCGAAGTGAGCAAGAACTCACCTGAAGGAACCTCCACTACTAACTCACAGGTCTTCTCTTCTAAAGGATGAGCTATACAATCCAGAAATTCTTCGGAAATGAAAGAATGAGAGGCACCCGAATCAAATAAGACTCTTGCTGAATAATTATAAAGAGGTAAAGTACCTTCTATCATATTCGATGCCTCCGCCTGGGCTCGGGTGATAGCCATAACCCGGCCTCTTCCTCGCTGCTGCGGTACTCCTCTGCCACGATCTACCTGTGGCTGCTGAAACTGCTGAGGTTACTGCTGCTGCACACCTCTTCCATAACCATATTCTCTCGCATAGGGACAATTGCGGATCAAATGCCCCGGCTGATTACAATTATAGCATCTATACCCAGGTGGAACAATGGACTGCCTGGCAGTACTCTACTGCGACTCCTCCACCTCAGGCCTACCTCGGCCCTGCTGCAACTGCTGACGACCTCCCCATCCTCTTCCTTTGCCTTTAAATGCTTACTTTAATTTCTGACCCCATTTACCAAAGCCTGATGAAGAAGGTCCTGCCTGTGCTTTACCTTTACTTGCACCCACTGACTGATGCGGTGGCTGAAAACTACCTGAACCTGACTCGCCCACCTGACGAGTCCGAATAGACCTCTCTAAAGTAGCTGCTCTCTGAGCTGCCTCTTCCACTGTCTTGCACATGAGAGGTACTATCGCATCCTACAGTTCCACTCTCAAACCTCTGATGAAATACTCAACCATCATATTATTATCTGAAACCACATAGGGTGCATAACGGCTAAGTGCCATAAATCTCATCTGGTACTCTAAAATTGAAGAGTTACCTTGCTGGAGAGTCCGAAATTGCTCTCTTTTTACTTGCTGCACTTGGATCGGAAAGAATGTATCATTAAATACATCAAGGAATTCCGACCAAGTGATGGCCTCCTCTGTCCTACCTGCAAAGGTGGTCTGCATCTTCAATCGCCACCATTCCAATGCAAATCCCCTCAACTGATAAGCAGCTAACACCACTCTATCTGCTGCCGGACACCTCATAGTTGCAAAAACTCTCTCAATTTCATGAACCCATTGCTCTGCCGTATCTGGATTCGGCCCTCCTGAATAAGTAGGTGGCTGCAATCTCAGAAACTTTTCAACTTGCATCACAGGTTCTTCTGCTAATAACACTGGCGGTGGCACAGGTGCTACAACACACACACACACGCACACGCACGCACACACACGCACACACGCGCGCGCGCGCGCGCACACACACACACACATACAGACACACACACACACACAGACACACACACACATCATGAAAATTAGTTGGGGTGTGATTAGGAAGAAGTAGTCAAATTAATATTTCTCATCATGAAAATTAGTTGGGGTGTGATTAGGAAGAAGTAGTCAAATTGAGGGCACTAAATATTTCTCATCATGAAAATTAGTTGGGGTGTGATTAGGAAGAAGTAGTCAAATTCTTCTCCTATTTTACATGTCTTATAATAAAATTAATGTAGACTGACTGACAAATAATTTTTTTGGTTAAAAACTTGACAAAATACTCTCTCTTTTATGAACTAATAAAATTATTTATCAAATAATCTACATCAATTTTATTACAACACAAAATCATCTCTCTCTCTCTCTCTCTCTCTCTCACACACACACACAACTTGCTTGGCATTCACCATGTGCGAGCCCCTCCTCTCTTTGCACCAAAAACCTCTACAACATTCCTCGTTTAACAAAAGCTGCATCGAGTGGCTCGGATGAAGCATATTCTCGTGGATGAAGTGAAGTCTGTCTAACATTCACACTCTCGGACTTCAACTAAAATATGCGGAAAAACATCATTACTCGTGAAAGTTACCCGGATGCTCCCCACCTCCATAGACGGATCCAGAAAAATTTTCAGTGGGGTCACTTCTTTTAAAATTTTTTTGAATCAAATTAATTTAATAGAAAATTTTAAACACATCTATAGAATTTTAAAATTTCAGTGGGGTCACGTGACCCCACTGGCTCTTCACTAGATCCGTCTATGCCCACCTCTCCCCCTCCCATTGGTGGAGCATCTGGCCTCACATGTCCAAACGCATTGGTAGCGTGTGGGGGTCCAGGTGCCCCACCAATGGGAGGCACTTGGATAACATCTACTATTTTTTTATTTTTTTCCCATGGGTAATAAGTAATGCTCAAAATCTGCACTATGTTACAAGTAGTTGGTGGTAAGTTTGCTGTCCTAATTTAAAGGGTAGATACTTCACATTTATAAATTATTAAAAGTACGTTTGATATATCTAAATAAATGCACATGTATATTTTTGGATTATATATTATTGAAATGTACGAAAGGAAATACAGAAAGGTTCAAAAATGTCGTAGTATATCTGACCTTCGCATGTCTTAGGCTAATTTGAGTGTAGGCTTATAACGTAACGTGCCACAAGACTATAAATATTTGGATATATTAAGAGTATTTTGACAATTTATGAGAATAAAAATATATGCATATATGATTATTTATAGGGGTATGTATAGAGAAATTATAACTTATAAACACATCCCACGAGTCATGAGTTCAAATGTTGCTTAAGTTTTGATGTTTTCCAACGTAAGCCAACTTTGGTTTAAAAGAAAAAGTTGTTTTTGAGAACTCTATAGAAGTTATTTAAACATAAAATCCTTTTTATAGTTAAAAAGGTAGTTTACAATTATCTAAGTATAAGAGTAACACTTACTGCTTATTACCACACGATTAATCCATGAGGATGATAATCTGGTCACTCTAATCTAGACCAATTATATTTAAAAAAGGACTTAACTGCCAAATCTATCCATTTTAAATGTCTCCGAACTTCCGAAGCAACCCGTTACAATAATCTATGTTGCAACTACACAAAACTGTCTTTTAAGATAGAGCCGCGGAACGCCCTTGTCGGCGGGGTAACTCCACAGTGCGGTAGGTGGGTATCCGCCACGTAGACGGAACACCGGTCGTCTTCGAGTAGTCCGCGGTGCAGGGGAATCCCAACAGGTGGTTGGTGGCACCCTCCATTCCGTCGTTTGAAGTTTGCGGAGGCGGAAGCAAGGAGAAATGGAAATGGGTGGAGAAATGGAAATGGGTGGGAGGAGGCAGCCTCAGGAGATGGAAGTGAAGGAGAAGGCGTCATGGACGAGGAGGGCCGAGGCGGGGGAGGCGTCCGGCCAGCCTCCGCAGGATGCCGCGGCGGCTTCCCAGAACTGGCGGAGGATGCACCGGGAGGTGACCCTGGCCCTCCGCTCCGGACTGCGCGACGCCATGGCGGAGTTCTCCTTCCTCAGGATTAGAGGCCTCAGGAACCTCCTCAAAACGCTGCAATCCATCGCGGGTGACGATGCTGCCATCGGCATTTTTCGCCAGTCCCAATCCGTTCCTAAACTCCAAGGTCTATCCCCCCAACCTCTTTGTGCGTGTATGCGTGTGTTACTCTCTGACGAATGATTTTGGTGGTGAAAAGAAATATTTTATCTTTAACGAATGTTCTGTTGGTGATTCACTTGTTACTCGTTTGGAGTCTGGAAATTTCAAACTACGAGAAATAGTAATTGCTGGAAAATGTGATGGTGGAACAGGGGTTTGCTGAATTGTCCGTTACTTCGAACTTTACGTAGACATAGTAGCATGAAAATTCAAATACCTTACTGGAATTTTTCGGTTGGAAAATGTTCTTATAGACAAAAGTTCCCATGGTTGCATCAATAATTGGTTCTCGTGTTGGGGACTGTTTCTCAAATTCTTATAATTTTTACATGTTTTCCTGGTCCTGAGGCTTATTAGAAACCGACCAGGACTTGGTCCTCCTTATAATTTTTATGCCCTCCTAAATCCTAGCTGCCAGCTCTCCTAATCAGGAAAGTATAATCATGGCAATTTAATTTTTTGACATTTCTTGCTTGACTCCGTTCCCTAAATTTACTGCTGTGTGCTTCCAATTGTTCGCCAGTTTTCCAATCATTCCGGGTGATGGGCAAGAACAAGTGTTTTAAGTTCAGCGTTCCCACTTCCCCCTCTCAATCCCCCGTCTTTTTCTTTCTGGAAACGTGCTACAAAATTGGCAACTATGCAAGTGTAAGTACATCATTCATCAATCGTGTTCAGCTGGAAGGTCATCTGAAGGTCACTAATTTTAGCAAGGACGGTTGAGGTACCTTGCCTCACCTTTATTATTATACTACTTTTTATTACTTACATAAAATTGCTGGTACACTTCACACTTTTTCTTGAACAAAAGCCTCTACTGATGAAAATAAACTGACAGATTGTTTGACGAAGGGAGCAATTCCCAGGTCAAGACATCTGATGGCCTAGTATCCATTGACAGCTCATTACTAAAGATGCTAGACATTTCTTTTACTGCAAGGGAAGAACACAAAAAACTTTTCATTGGGGTAGCATGACCAACTTATGATCTCCAAACATCACCCCTCTTAAAACCTCCATGAACCTAAACGGTGATCACGGATTAGGATTTAGCATCCCACCTTTTTCCTTTTTCTTTCTGCTATAGAAAATTTGATGCTTATCTAGTCTTACTGATTCTCTGTGGATTCGAATGCCAAAAATTGACCAGTCATATGACTCTGCTATTCTCCATGGATTCTCAGACATTTTGAATCTGTTCATACTTCATACTCTCGTGAAGGGCTCAAGAAACACGAGCAGGTTTGAGTCTGGAAATTGTCTGGACCATGCATGATCGTGATGTTCCAAGTCTTTTGATCATATCACATAATCAGAATGATGGCTTGACTGGTTTCTAGTCTTGCAAATGTAGTTTTCTTCTTCATTACTCGGCAAGTTTCAGAGATCCTTGAATTTTCTAGAATCTTAAAGTGCTGTAACTTTCTCCTAGCGATGCCTATGTTTGAGAAATTCTTTGAGGAATGGGTATCTAGCTCTTTCCAAGGATTTTATCTTTCCCTTATGCAATATAGCTAATCGAACTTTGATATTTAATAGTGGTTCCAGTTCTATTTCAAAATACCTTGCGGCAACCAAAAGATGAATGCATATTGGACTCCGATCATATATTTGGTGCCGCAACATTGAAGATAAATGGTCCGGCAACAGACTCTGAAATTGCTTTTGCTCTCAGAGTTCTGGAAGGATGTTGTCTACTTCATACTGAAAGCACATACTTGGCTTACCGGCACAACGCAATAAAGGTAAGAAGGATAGCTAAGCTGTATTCTTAACTCTAAAGAGCAGGCCATAACGATGGATGTGACATTGTATGCTCTTCTTTGATGCAGACGGCCTAAAACCTCTCTTGTTCTTGTCCAGATATGAGATAACTACTATTCAAGGTGGTTTGGTGCAATGCGTCTCTTTTTAGTTGAACATTTCCCCTAGATGGATTTTTCTAATCCCTTCTTCCACAAGATCCATCATTTATAATAGATAAGAGGGGGACTTCAGCCACTTCCTTGGCTCTCCACTGCTTTCATTCATCTGGTGGAGGGTGGAGCTAAGGAAGAGAGCAAGCACAAGCAGAAGCAGGAGGATGATGGGGAGAGGAAGAAGAGAATTAGAAAAGATAAGACGGGGACTTCAGCCACTTCCTTGGCTCTCCACTGCTTTCATTCATCGGGTGGAGGGTGGAGCTGAAGGAAGAGAGCAAGCAGAAGCAGAAGCAGAAGCAGGAGGATGATGGAGAGAGGAAGAAGAGAATAAGAGGGAGGATGAAGAGAGGAAGAAATGCCCATCCGGGTTAAGAAAATCGAGAGACACTCTCACACAGCGCCCGATCCTAAGTAATCTTTATAAAAATTTCTACAATAAATCAGCCTACTTATGGCCTCTGGAGGCTTTCTCCATGCATGTGAGACATCTGGCAATCAAGTTCCTCTATCATACTGGTTTACACAGCATTCTATCACATGCCATCGTGGCGTCTAATGTAGTCCAAGGCCAACTAAGATATATACTATTAGAGAAAGGAAACACCTGTATTGCTTTCTCCGTTGTTTACCCTAGTCCCTAATTCTAGAGAAACTGCTTCTGGAGGGGTCTATCCATGTTGTGCTCCTGTTTGTCTGAAAACAAATCTCTGCTATGTTCTTACTAGACTGCTGGCCTTTGATTTCTTTGAAAGTTTTTGTTAGGTATGTTTTGATCGGCTGAAACCAATCAATTCAGGTAATTGTCTGTCGTAAATGCTTATTCTCTAGGATCTGTAATAATATCAGATTTCTAGGACTTCTTATAGCATGATGACCAGATCAGCTTTATAAAAGAAGTGCTAGGTTGAATTGATTATAGTAAAACTTGTACTTCTGTTGGTAGCTTCGTCTACTTAGCAATAAAATTTTCCAAATTAATATCTTTGGTCTATTGTTACTGTCTTCTCTTTTCTACAGGAATCTGGATATCTGATCTGTCTGACAATTGCAGGTACTTACAAATATACTTTTAATGCGAGGAACACTTGAACAACATGCCTGCCTGGATGCTTTTATGGCATTAATGCTAGATTCTTTTGTGAACCAAGTGGTATGAGGCTTGTGATTGCCATCTGATTTACAAATCTTTCATCCTCGCACATTTTGTTTTGTCCAATGGGCATGTTTTTCTTTTTTTCCAATGGTAAGGGTCTCATTCTTCGAGACAAACATGGCTAGACTGTTGTAATTTTGCTATATCACTTGATATAAACAAAAGTTTCATTGACTTTGTACTGCTGCCACCTAAAATACACTGTGAATCTACGGAAAGCAGTTTACTTAAATTTTATTGGTGGGGGTATCCTTCAAAAATAGTGGATCCTGGAGAAGTTGTTTTTGAGACATAATGACCTCCACTATTTTTTTCTTTTCAATTTTGGGAAGTGTAGAAAGTCGACTTTGGATAGTTGATGCACCGGGATTCTAGTTGTTGGAACTTGAAAGACCCTGAATTTAGAGTGCCACAAGCAAATGCCTGTAAGGTAAGCAGATATGATGGCAGCACCGGGCAAAGTTGTTGGTGGAGATGTGATACAACAATAGCTTGAGGTTAGGATTATTGAGTTGAAGGTAAATGGGAGACCATGTCTTACCATCCAAGGACACATTCTGGGAAAGTTGTATAGAATCAAACAATAACTAAGAATTAAAACACTAGTCATCCAGTCGTTTTTGGCAGGAGGATTCTGGATTTGCAGAATCCAAAATGTCTAGTATTCAGCACCAAAGACATACCAAGATGGATAGAGTGGATAACCCTTGTCCTGTTTTGCATTTACACTATAAATGCGTATGTGCTCTGAGTTTTCTCTTTCTTTTGTCTCATCCATGCAAAATACTACAGTTATTCATGCTATCATCTTCAGGCTTGCCCCATCCTTGTACTTTATTATTATTATTTTTTCCTGAAAGTGGGCAGTACCACGAATATATTAAAAGAAAAGAGAATGTACAAGTATAGGGGGTTCAAAAAAGAACTCCAAAAAGAAACCCCCCAAAGCACCTATACAAGCAAACACACACCAAGATAGTGTGAGTGAGTTACAAGTGTGATCCCCCACTTACAAAAAATTCACTTTACAAAAAATTACCCCTTTAAAATGAAAAGTATGACTGTCACCCCAGAGAAAGGAAAATGGAGGAATTATGCGTCTCCATGTTACAAAGAAGCCTCCCCCAAAGCACCACCCTCTCATAAATAAAGGGGAAAAAATTCCTATCTTTCGACCTCGACTCTCTCTTAAAGATTCTTCTATTTCTTTCACTCTAACTAGCCCAAAGAATACCATGAAGAACCATGGTTTGCTGGTGCGCCGATTCGGGGCGAATCGGGCTCGCCCTGATGCGCTCCGATTCGGCCCGAATCGGGGCGAATCGATCCGATTCGCCTGGAAACTGTTGGGCAGTCATGGTTGAAGCCCCAGTTTGGCCAGATTCGCATGGTTTTGATATTTTTTTGGTTGTTTCTATGTTTACAACCTCTTGTGAAGAACATCATGTATAACTGATGATATTTATGGCATGTAATACTACACAAACATCCATTTTCATTCAATTGTATTGGAAATTGAGAACAAACTTCAAAGTATAAACATGAAATGTGAAACATGAAACTCAATTCCAATTGAAAAATACAATGAGACTCATATCAACTAAAAAGTACAAACCTGAAATTCAAATCCAAATACAAAGTACAATGAGTCTAGTATCCCCAATATCCCTGCTGATATGGATCATATGTACCCCACTGGGGTTGGACAGACTCATCCGACTCTGAGGGCAGCTCCCCAATAAGATGATAACTTTTGGTTCGAGACACAAATGAACGGAACTCATCCCAAGTCATCATGGTGTTGTATCTGCTCCGAAACTCCCTCACAAAGTGGTCCCACACCTCGCATCCAGGACGGACTATCCTCAAACTCGCCATTTGCACATCCTCTGCAGAAGCATCAATCTGCTGAATAGGAACAGGAATAGGAACATGAACATGAACAAACGGAGGAGGATGAAAATATGGTGCTGGGTAGCCTGTGGTGGCGTACCCACTATAGCCACTATAGCCACTAGAGTAGCCTGTGTCGGACTCTGGCTGATAACTATGTCCCCCATATCCATAGGATCCCACAGACTCATTTGTACTCATTCTTTCAAAATCAGACATCATAGTGTTATAGCTATCACTATCCACTGCTGCACCTTCTGCACGACCACCTCCCCTAACCCTTCGCCTTCTATTGTACTTCACTGGGCCGCCATGATGCTCCTCCGCTGTGAATGCTCCCCCATCTCCATCATTACCCCCGCCCCCTCCCCCTTCTCCAACATTACCATCGCCCCCTCCCCCATCTCCATCACCTCCCCCTACAGACCCACCCGGTGAACCAGTTGTCATGGAGTCATGGGAGCGGCTGCTGGGTAATCGTGGCGAATCCTCTGGAGGTGTTTCTTCTGCATTTGGATCCAATGTTTCTAAATCTGCAATGTCAAGTGGATCTACAGAAGGGGCAGCCAATTTTTTCCCTTTCTTGGATCCCCAGGGTAACCAACTCTTTTTCTTTTGTGCTGGGGCGGTTGGCTCTGTAATGACAATGCCTTTGGCTGGGCCACCTGCTGGACCTATGTCCTTCCCCTTTCCTTTCTTTGGTTGGGATGTCGCCACCGCCTTTCCTTTTGCAGCTTGGGAGAGAGCAGCAGGTTCCTTATGTGATCCCTTCCTTCTTGGTTCTGCGGAAACAATTGCTTGTGCTTCTCTCATAAACTCTGAGTGGGCTGACGGGCCTAAATTCATCAATCTTTCAAACTCTGCATCATCATCAACAATTGCACCACCTGCAATAGTCCCCAACATCACAAATTATACAACAGACAATGACAAAACAAAGAATGAACATGTTTAACAAATTAGAACTACTGTCTCACCTCTTGCCCCAATTGATAATTCGCCAAGAAGATCTACCTCATCTTCTTCTTCGGCCCGAAATTGACTAGAATGTGGTTGGCCGCCCCCTCCCACATCTCCATCACCCCCCTCCTCCGCTTCTGCAGCTTCGATAGCCTTAGCTAAAAATGTGTTTGGCCGTGGTGGATCTTCCGGATCATCTGCCTCCTCATCTAACTCGAACTCTCCCCGCTCTGTGGTCGCTCGTGCAACCCATGCAACCATTGGGTCTTCATCATCTCGTAGAAACCCAATGTCAACCGGATCATCCTCCACCTCCCCCCTCTTTGGATCCTCTGTTAAATGCTTCACCCTCAACCTCATGTTATAATGCACATACACCAAATTGTCCAACCGCCTATGTGACAACCTGTTCCGGACTTTGGTGTGTATCAATGCGAAGGTGCTCCAGTTTCTCTCACACCCACTTGAGGAGGAGGTCTGGGACAAGATCTTTACTGCAATTTTCCTCAATATGGGTGTCGAATGCCCAAAGTTGAACCACCAATCAGCTGTAAAAAAAATATTGTTGCACTCATTAGTCAATCGTTGAGTTTACTAATATGTAATTATAAAAGGGAAAGCACATTACCGCCATCAATGCGGTCCCGACCAGCAATAGCGGATGGCTCTGCAAAACTCCCCACCCCTTCTCTAAAGCTCTTCATCTGCCGCAATGAAGTCCATTAGAAAAAGCTGCAATTGATTAATTGACATAAACATGATGTACTTGTATTAATGCTCGCCTGATCAATAGCATCTGCTGCATCCAATGGACTCCTTGACAGTCTTTCAACAACCCGTGTAAAGGCGGCAATCAAGTGATCCTCGTACGATAGCTCGAACGCATAATGGTAAGCAGGATGGAGATAGTAAGCTGTAATTATGGTATAAAATCAATTAGTGTGATTGTACTAAAAAAATATATAGTACCAAGTTGAACTAAAATTTTCTCACCCGCCATATGTAGATCCCGACTCATTTGTCGGTCCCACCGATCCTCAACAACGTCTAAGACCAAGTGTGCATAACGAGGGGACACATCGTGGATCTTTTTCTTTGCAGCTTCAATTTTTGCATAAACCAAACCTATGCTTGGTCTCCTATCCCCATCAACCACCCTCAAAACCTCATAAAGAGGTTCAATGATTTGCACCAGCTTGAAGACTCGGTCCCAGAAATTAGCGCTGCAGATGATCCCTTCTACCTCTTTACCATCAGAAGTCCCTGCAAAAGTGCTGTGCATCCATCTGTCTGTCCTAAACATGCGTTTTAGACCATCTTTATGCTTTAGGAGACTTTGTAAAGCAATGAAATTAGTTGCAAAGCGGGTGATAGCCGGCCGCAACAACTCTCCACCTGTGGACTCTCTCATCCACGCCAACACAACATGATGATTATAAATGTACCTTGTGATTTTCTGCCCAGCCTCCACCACCGTCCTGACAGGTCGCAATGTGCCAATCTCTTTCAACATCAAATCTACACAGTGTGCTGCACAAGGAGTCCAGTAAAGATGAGGATAAAGAAGCATCAACTCCTCACCTGCCTTCTTGTATGCAGAGCCATTATCGGTCACCACTTGCACAATATATTGCTCTCCTATCTCATCCACAACCTCCCGCATCAAACTTAGAATATATTCAAATTGTGCACTCTATCGGATGCATCAACAGATTTGTGGTAGAACACCTGTCTATCACAATACACAAGGAAGTTGATAAGACTACTCTTGGTCGTACCTGACCAACCATCACACATGAGTGTGCAACCATATTTTTCCCACTTTTTTTTGAAGCCTTGGATATATGACTTGATCTCCTGCACTTCTTCATCTAGATATCTCCCTGCCAAGTCTCTTGATGAGGGTGGTTGCACATGAAGCCCTTGTTGTTGTACCTCTTGGATCATACTTTTGTAATACGGGCTATTAGCTGCATTGAATGAAATGCCCGAATGATGCCACCATTTTGCCACTGCACGGCCCACTTTATATCTAGGCCCTTGCTTGTTGTATGCATCATCAATTCTGGTTTGTTTTCCATGCTCCCGAGAATATAAATGCGGATCCACCTCTTCTAAGGTTACACCCGTGGATCTCTTCCTTTGCCCTTGCTCTCTGTCTGGGTTTGGTACGTTGGTTGAGGATGGAATATGAGTGAAGTAATCACCCACATTGGAGTACCGACGGGACTGCGTCTCACCCCCAACTCTACTACCACTGCCACCACTACCACTCCCAACCTCAAAGCTCCCTATCTGCTCAGGGATAAGGGGCACATCAGGTTCGTCATCGTCATCTTCATCTCGTTGCCTTCCCGAGATGATCCTCTCCTGCATGCCCTTGTCCGCCTTCTTTCTTTGCGACTCAGCACGAACACCCTTCAAGTGTTCAATCATGAGCCGCTTCACTTCAGCAGGCACGGATTTACAACCTTGGACATCTTGGTACCCTGCAAGCCGCCCACCTGCAAGGTGCTTCTTGAGGCGGGAGACGCCCCCTCCTTGGCCCGTATGGCCGCAGTAGTTGCACTTGTAATTGTGCCTACTGCCTATTGCAGTCCCGTGCTGCCACCCAATGTCCTCACTAGCAGCTTTCTTCGGTGCCATCTACATAAAATAGTTATTCATTAAATTTCATCTAAAAAATATATTCTGATTTTTTTATAAATAAATTCAGAAATAAAAAAATTAGATGAACATGGCCAAAAGTATGTGTAAGAAAGATTCAAAGGAGAAATGGTGGAAAGTGAACATTAAACACTTACACCATCATGTTTGAATTATTTTGAATTTTTAAACAAATATTTTCAGAAATTCAAAATTAAAAGAAAAAGGGCAAATCTATGTGGAAAATTTTAAGATTGAAGAGAGAAATGGTGGAAAGTGAACATTAAACACTTACACCCTCATGTTTGAATTATTATGATTTTTTAAACAAATATTTTCAGAAATTCAAAATTACAAGAAAATGGGCAAATGTATGTGGAAAAATTCAAGATTGAAGAGAGAAATGTTGCAAGTGAACATTAAACACTTGCAACATCATGGTTCTAAATTTTGATTTTTTTAAAATATAATTTCGTTGCAATTTCTGTTTATTTAAATAATTTCAGAAAATAAAAAATGGAAGAACATGGCCAAATTGTGGAAGAAATGTAGATTCAAAGGAGAAATGGTGGAAACTAAACATTAAACACTTGCTATATCATGTTTCAATTATTTTGATTTTTTTAAAAAATATTTTCAGAAATTCGAAAATAGGAGAAAATGAGTAAATCTATGTTAAAAAATGGAAGATTCAAGGGAGAAATGGTTGCAAGTGAACACTAATCACTTGCAACATCATCTCCCATGAATATACTCCCATGAATCCCATCCATCAACAAAAAACAGAAAAAAATGGAAGATAGAATGAGACTTACCTTCAAAACAGTGAAAAAGATGAAGAGAGGGATGAGAGAAGCCCAAGAACACCTCCAAGCACCTTCCAATCCACCTAGGAAGCCTCCTTGGGTCTCCTAGAGTGTGGATCTGGCGTTTCCTTGAGAGAGAAGGGGGAAAAAGGGGGGAAAAGGGCTCTTGCGGCGTGGCTCCTGCGAATCGGGACTGCACAGTCTCGATTCGCAGGGCATCGGGGGTTTCTTACGGGGCGGGGCGAAGCGGAGCGGGTCGGGCCGGGCGAATCGGGCCGGATCGAGGCGGATCCGGTCGATTCCCTGGCGGACGGCGGATCCAGGCGGATCACGCTTACGGGCCGGCGTCGATTCGCTCCGATTCGGGCGAATCGAGCCGATTCGCTCCGCCGTGCAAAACCATGTGAAGAACTAGCCACCACAAAAGCGAATCACCCTTAAGCATCCATCTCCTATCCCACTTGAGGAGCAGCTCATGAACCCCCTTATAGGGACCAAGTGTCTGTTGGAAAATCCGGCAGCAAAAGGGCAATGAATGAACAAATGGTTCAGATCCTCCTCCTCTTCTCTACATAGTAGCCCATGGAAATGTCCAAAAGGAAAGAGGCTAGTCTATCACATGTGGGTAGCCGGCCATGGGAGATCCTCCAAATCAGCAGCTTGACCTTAAGAGGGCTATTGATACTCTAGACATGGGGAGCGGCATAGTGATGAAGACCTCCATCCGAGATAATGAAGTAGGCCGATCCTATAGAAAAACAACCTTTGGAGTTCCATCTCCACCTCTAGCTGTCTTCTATAGAGGCATCCACATTGACTTGTAGCAGAGATTCAAGGAGAAGCTGAATGGTCCATCACCATAAGAGTGAGATACCTTCTGAAGATAGGTGTCACGTCCCGACATTTAAATATATCTATAAATGCCGTAATGTGAGCACAAGAAATCAGGAACAATGTTTTACTATCGGGGGATAAAACCTTTAATTACATTCGTAAAATAGTGCAACGGAATATTACAATATTATTTTCACCAACTAAGGGTTCTAGGTTCAATATTTACAATATTCTATATTTCTAATTTCTAAAGGAACTTGGGTGGCTAATCATCAAGAGTCGCTCAGCACACAATTCTCTTGAGAGTTTACCCCATCTGGAATTCCTGAAAGGAAGGTAGAAATACATGAGCGGTTGTGCTCAGTAGGATTTGCCTTCAATAACAACAATAAGGTACGAAGGTAGCATAGCAAGAAAAGAGCACAAACTGAAATACGTAGTTATACTATAATAATGGTAAAGTGATGATGTCATGACAGAGTTGCCTTGAACCAAACAGTAATGTAATTCATGTCATAATGCAATTTATGAAAATGTAGACCAAATCCAACAGTAGGTAGTGTCATGCCAAACACTTAGTAGATCTATTTTCTATCCGTAGGGCCAGTAATCGAATTCGAGTGCTCCTTCCAGGACTAGATCGGCCCCATTTGCACAGACATTAGTTCAGTAGAGTCCGAAGACCTGAAGTATGTCACCATTTCCATTTGATCATTGTTCATGTATGGCTTCGGGCGGACGTCAATTTAAGGAAATCTCTTTATAATACTAATAATGGTTGACCAGTCAAATGCGGAAGTATGAGGATAATAAGGCAAGTATGAAGTCATTGAGTTGGGTTTGCCAAGGTTCAAGCAACATGTATTTATATAAGAAAATTGGATTGAACTGACAAACTAGAACAAACAGGAGAATCGGTCGACCATTCAGGGAATTTCGGTTGTCCGACCTAGCCACTAGCTTGGTTCTGATATTTATGGAGAAATCGGCCGACTGGAATGACAAAGTCGGTTGACCGACCTAGCCAGCAGCTTGGTTCTCAATGTAAGGTGAAATCGGTCAACCGGAATGGCAAAATCGGTCGACCGGAAAGGTAAGATCGGTCGACCGACATCGGTTTTTAGTCAACTGATTCCGAAAAAACCCAAAATCACACAGGTCAAAATTGCGCCAACTTTTCTACCCTGGGAATGGAAATAAACAACCAGGAATAGAAGAGGAGAGTCTATTCTATAGTTGTACACACTTTTTAGGGGTAATGGAAAGCTTTAGGCTCATCATCTCTCTTTTTTTTTCTCTCTCAGGTAGGCGAAACCATGGTTTGCTGGTGCGCCGATTCGGGGCGAATCGGATTCGCCCTGATGCGATCCGATTCGCCCAGAATCAGGGCGAATCGAACCGATTCGCACAGGATTATTATATATATATATGTGTGTGTGTATTACCCATGGGGGAACACAGTTTTTTCATTTACTTAAGATATTACATGTAAATAAGGAAGTACCCCCCATTTGAATTCAATAAAAATATAAAAAAAATCATATATCTTACCAATAAAAAGTCAACTCTCTCATCGAAGAAGAAAATCGCGATTTCGGTGATTTTAGCGAAATGCTAACT
Organism: Colocasia esculenta; assembly: GCA_014218235.1. Taxonomy (NCBI): domain Eukaryota; kingdom Viridiplantae; phylum Streptophyta; class Magnoliopsida; order Alismatales; family Araceae; genus Colocasia; species Colocasia esculenta. Next base: position 104,233,451 of record CM024766.1, read on the forward strand.
TTTTAATCTCTAATAATTTGACATATCTAAAAATTTGATAATTCAAATAAACCATATGGAACACTAAAAATCCAAAGTCCGGTAAAAAAAGTCAAACGTGCATGTGACTTCTCCAAGGGAGCCGCTCTCCTACTGACAACACTTAGTCTGATTGAGACCTCTCAAGATTTGGTCAAACTTAAACTATCATCACCCAAACTCATGAGAATTCACTTTCTAGTTTCTTTTCAATTAGAAAGGGTGAATTCTCATGAGTTTGGGTGATGATAGTTTAAGTTTGACCAAATCTTGAGAGGTCTCAAGCAGACTAAGTGTTGTCAGTAGGAGAGCGGCTCCCTTGGAGAAGTCACATGCACGTTTGACTTTTTTTACCGGACTTTGGATTTTTAGTGTTCCATATGGTTTATTTGAATTATCAAATTTTAGATAGGCCAAATTATTAGAGATTAAAAAGTTAGCATTTCGCTAAAATCACCGAAATCGCGATTTTCTTCTTCGATGAGAGAGTTGACTTTTTATTGGTAAGATATATGATTTTTTTGATATTTTTATTGGATTCAAATGGGGGGTACTTCCTTATTTACATGTAATATCTTAAGTAAATGAAACTATAAATACTAACATTTACTTAAATGATATTCAGGTAAATAAGTATGAAGAAGAAGGGGGAAGAAAGGGTATGTGTGTATGTCTCCATGCGAATCGGATCGGATCCACCGAATCATGGATCGGATCTCCCCTGATCCGATTCGATCCGGGCGAATCGGGCCGATTCGCCCCGCCTTGCAAAACCCTCGGCGAAACAGAGGGGGATTGGTCGACCAATATGATCGGTCGGTCGACCGATTCCGGCGATGTTTCAGAACTGGTTTCTTTTCTGCTTGTGATGGTGGCTTGGGGTTGCCTTGGGTTGGGACATGCTAACAATATAGAGGGTTCTAACTTAGGCAATATAAACACTTGACTATTGTGAAGGTAGTAAAGAGAGAGGGAAGAAGACAATATCCTACATGACATGAAGAAGAACAGAAGAACAGAGCTCAAGAAGCCTTCTTCCTTTCACCCAGCACGCCGACCTTTCCTTCTTCTACCACCTCCGATTTCAGCAATCAGAGCAGCTAGCAGTCAGAGTTCTTGGCCAAAGAACAGCTTATATAGAGCTAACATGTGCGCAAATTCACCAACAGTTGGACAATGGCGATCACGTCAATGGGTTTAGTTGATAGTATTACCCCTGTAGCTGATTTCACCCGTGGTTAATACGTATAACAGTTGATACGTAAGATAGGTTACGTACGTGAACAGTGAATGAGTTACGCAATAAATGACTATATATATAATTATAATATCATTTCTTTAATTATTTCCTTTCAATTACATTTTCTTTCTTATTTAAGTTGATATTCCAAATTTATCTTGGCTAGGCATTATGTACATTCTTGTGTATTTAACTTTAACAATAGTTTTGGTAGTGATATCATGAAATACATTTAGTCAAGTGTAATATTAACACGTAACATCTAAAATCGATTAACCAGAATTTATCGATATATATATATATATAGTGTTACAATAGGAGCCCAAATGCCCCCCGCCAGTTGTGCATCAAAAGACTGGTCCACCAAAGCTCCCGGTGCCCCCACGATAGCATATAGGCCAAGATACTCCTTAGCAAGTGTGAAATCTCCACTCCACCTATCATGCCAAAAGGAGCATCTCTAACCATTCCTCAGGATGCACCGAACACTGACTTTAATGACATCAACACAATGAAGAATGCCTCTTCAAATAGGGGAGACATTGTACATATGAGGTGGATAAAGGTCCTACACCCTGGCCGAAGTGTAGTACTTCTGTGTAATTAGTTGCAAGCATAGACCACCCTCTTCTGTCTATAACCGCCAAAGCCATTTGCATTAAAGCGCCAAGTTGAAATCTCTAATTTTTTTGATACTCACACCACCTGCCTCCTTGCTTCTACACACTATGCCCCAAGAAATGTCATGCCAACCCCTTCCATTATAAATGCTACTGTGCTAGAAAACTCTTGCCTGAATAGATTCCAATCTCTTGGCCATTGACTATGGAATTTTGAAGATGGAAAGAAAATAAGTTGGCAAGTTGTCTAGCACTGATTTGCACAAAACCAAACAGCCCTCATAAGATAAAAGCTTAGCCTTCCATCCTGTCAACTTGGACTCAAATCTTTGCACTACTTGCCAATCTGGCAATCCCTACAATGAAGAGCTCTTGGAGACAGAGGGAGGCCCAAATAAGTGAATGGAAAGCCCCAATCTAGTAGCCCAAAATGGAAGACGCTTGTCTAAGAGCAGATTCCTCCAAGTTGATCCTTGCAATGTGGCTTTTGCCATAGTTGACCTTCAGTCCACTGATATCTTGAACCACCTTTAAGATCAACGTAGCATCGATCAACTAATTCTCTTCACGTGCTATAAATAGGATTGTATCATTGGCATACTGAAGATGGAAATACTGCTACTAGAGTGACCCATTTGGAAACCTCACACCTGTTGTCTCTACTCTCATCCAAAGCCTACTCAAAATCTGAGCCACTAGAACAAACAAGAATGGGGACAAAGGGTCTCCCTACTGATGCCCTTTCCCACTAGCAAAATAGGAGGAAGGCTACCCATTGATAAGAACAACAAAGGAAGCAGAGGAGATACACTCTCTAACCCAGGAGAGCCAAGAGTGGTGAAAACCCATTTTGTATAGCACCTGTAAGATACACTCCCAATTAACTGTGTCATATGTCTTCTCAAAATCCAGTTTTAGGGCCACTCCCCTCTTCCTTTGTAGCTTCATAACATGTAAACACTCATGAGCAACGAGAAAATTCTGTTGGATGTGCCTCCCTCTACTGAATGCCCCCTGCTGCCCACCAACAATACTATCCATGACCCTCTCTAACCTTGCGGCCAGTACCTTAGCAATAATTTTGTTGGTACTATTCAACAAATTTATGGGTCTGAAATCAGTCCATTCTTACACAGCTCTTTTCTTAGGCATCAAGACCAACATTGTTTTGTTAATGCTCCTCAAATGGGCTTTGTTCTCCTGGAATTCCCTAGTAGCCCCAATAAGATCCTCTTTTACAATATCCCAACACTTTTGAAAGAAAAACATTGGAAGACCATCTGGCTCTGGGGATTTGCCACCTACAAGAGAAGATACCACCTGCTTAATCCCCTCCTCTAAAAAAGGACCCACAAAAGCCTCGCTATTAGCAATAGAAAGGTGAGGGAAAATATCATGAGCAAAGGTAGATCTGCACCTTTGGTCCTCTGCAAAAAGTCTAGTAAAAAAGTCCTTGGCATGGGCTCTGATAGACTCCTCAGAGATAGTTCTCTCTTCCACCCTGATGGAAGAGATGTGATTGTTCCTCCTTCTATCTGAAGCGATTCTAAATAGGTTGTATGACTGTCACCTTTCTCGACCCATTTCTCTCTGGATCTCTACTTAAGAACATGAGGACTTCAAGCCGTGAGCTAATTTGTATGACAAGTGTATGTAGAAGTTTGTTCAGATTAATAAGCCTGCAGTTAGGTTTTGTAGTGGATATAAGAATATGTGTTAGGTTTTGTAGTGGATATAAGCATATGTAATGAAGCATTCCAATGCTATTATGTTACTAGATCAGGATGTTTAGTGACAATTAACGACAATAACATAATTTGCCTAGATTTTGCTCATCTTTAGCTCTCTTTCTCTTTAGATTTGGCAATTATGGAATCCGTGGATATGATGGTCCATCTCGGATTCCACTGAGACAAATTTTTGTAGTATGTCTTCACACTTTTGTCAACATGTAAGGATACTGGCAAACTCAGGAAAGTTGTTTATTTATCTGCTATGGCTAGATTTATTCCAATGTTTGGATCTCAAAGATGCCAACCAACTGGGAATTTACTGAACCATTTGTTTGAATATATAGGATTTTTTTTTTTTGGGGGGGGGGGGGAGGGTAATGGGGAATCTGGCTGAGTGGTGCAGGAGCTGAGAGATCACGAGGCCACCCGAGTTCAAGTCTGCACTACACCCTTTACCACCTCTTTTTTTTTGCACCCCCTCTAGTAAAACCCTAGGCCTATGTGCCTCGAGGATTAAGCATAGGCCGGGTAAGCCTACGTCCAGGTTTCAAAGTTGGGTCACCCCTACCATGAGGAAGTGGCCTTGCCATCCGACCCACTAGGGTCCCCTAAATAGGAAGGTTACTTACTTTGCCTTTGTCATATAGTTTATTTAATTTTCTAGATATAATGGCATCATTCTTGGATCAACGAGAGCTGGAAAGAAAGGACATTCAACAATCATGTTCCTTGGAAACGCTTGTTTTTCTCGCTTATATGTTATTACCTATGTTTGTTACTTTACTTGTGTTTCAACAATCATGTTCATCTCATTATTGCTATAAATTTCATCCATCAATCCCTTCCCTCCATTTCATAGGTTCAATGTTATTTGACTTATTCCAGGAATTTGAGGCATGTCTTGGCATTGGGAAAATTGCAGAAATTATGAAAGATAAGCGGCGGGATGACGCTATAAGGTTCATCTATTTCCTATTTGTAGTATTTTACAACATTGTCATTGTAGCTTTCTCTCTGTTAATTACAGTTTGAGACAGTCTTCATGGTTCATAAATATTTTTGAAAGTTGTACCCTTGTCCTTCTGAATGGCCTTATTGTTCTTTGTTGGTCTAGCATTAGTAAAACTAGCAATCTAAACCTCATAATCTGATGATAGCCTAGATTGGTTTACAATTGAATGTGGCCCTAGAAACCAAACAACTTAAATTGGACCTGTTGATCTCAAGTAACTTTTAGGTTGTATGATTTTTGGAACTATGTTTCCCTATTAAAGTATTCAAAGGACACTAAAAAGTCCATTTCAATGTGGGTAATTCATCGTTGATGGACATCTTACTCTTTTTACTCCTATATAAGCTTGACGTTAATAGTTTTATTGACCAAAACATGAATGGATTGGTAAAAATTCTAAGTAGTGGGAAGAGCATCATTGAAAAGTAAACTTAATATGATGATGAACACTGCCTTCTGTTCTGAGGAAAGGCATTCAACCAGTGTATAATGTTTCTGCTGCAATTAATTTTTCATTCTTGCGAATAACATTCTCAGTTCTCACTTATAAGACAAATCCCACGAGTAGTTACTCAATGTTCATTCATTTGGCTTTTATTAAAATGACTTTTATGATCCAGGTTAAAATGTGGGGAGTTCCTGCTTTTGCTCCTTGGGCATATGAGTGGAAGGGGAGAGCCCCCCCTGGCGACTGTGCACAGTGATCTAAGGAGACTGCTGGGTGAACAATGCACATCTTTGATATGGGCAGCATGTCAGTTTGGTTCAACTCTATACCCAAAGGAGGGGCAGATGGCCCTGAGTGTCCAAGCTCAAAGAATTTTAGATGCCTTGGAACATCATTCATAGAGGATCTAGCATGAATTTTAGATTTCTTTATCACTCTTCTGTTTGTAAAATATTTATCCGGTTGAAAGTCAATAAAATCACATGGAATTATTGCTTTTTGTATGTTTATCAAGATACTTTTCAAAAATGTACATTTATGCCTAGCTACTTACTGATGAGTGAGGGAGAGCCAGTGAGACAATCTGAAACGTCAGAGTAGAAAGAATGACATCATAAAATGATCTGTGATAGTCTTATGCAATGGACATTATTTCTTTCCTTTTTCCCCTTTTCAAATGTAGTGCCAGATTCCCTGTTTCCACATAAAAAGAAAGATATTTACAACGTGAATTATTTTCCATCCAAATCCCTGCGAGACCATTCCATGCCTCAAGTGATCCTGTGGTTTCATTACACATTTTCCTGTTTGATGTGATGAATCAAGAACACTAAAATTGTATCTCTCTTCCTGTAGTCAGTCTTGTTTGGAGGTTCCAGAAATGCTTGATGTCACACTTGATAAGTAAAAAGTTCGATGTTCCATGCTGTAGTTCTCTTGGGTAACTTTCCGTGGGCTTGAAGTCCTCTCTTCCATATGCCCTTGATCATCATGTCTGTTATCATTTATCATCATGTCAATCTGACTTGTTTTAATGGACCCACATGAAGATTTGGGACTTCGGCAATGGTTGCATTGGTGTGGCATGTAGACCACCTGAATTAGTGGAAACTTAAAGCAAAGTAACCCTCTATGGTTCATTTAGAGCCTCAAAAAATAAAAAATCTGTCAGATAACAGCATTGATCTGAGAAGTTGAAGGAAAGAGCATCTATTCAGACTTCATATGTGAGCTCAAAATATCCAGGGTCTCATATATTTTGATAGTTTGCTGGTGTTTAATATCCCCAGCAAGGAACACATGAACCTGATTTCCATCATCAATCCAACTGCAACCAGGAGTTTTGTGCATCTTTGTATCTCTGATAATCTGCCTTGTCGTGGCGTAATCATCCTGCATCCTTGCAGATGCATATAAGTTGGCAAGAACAATATAGTTGCCAGCATCTGCTTCCAACTCAACAAGCTTCTTTGCTATAACTTCCCCGAGTTCATGGTTTCTATGGGCAACACAACCACGGAGCAGAGCACCCCATATTATGGAATCAGGTTCCATCGGCATTTTCTGAATAAGCTTGTGTGATTCACTGAGATGCCCTGCTCGGCTCAAAAGATCAACCATGCAGGAGTAGTGCTTCAATTCTGGTTTGATATCATGTTTCTGCATTAAAGTGAAATATTCAAAGCCTTGCTTTATGGATCCATCGTGGGAACACGAAGATAAAACTGATAAGAAAGTAATCCCATCTGGTCTGATCCTGTTTGATAAAAGTTGACGGAAAAGGGTAATAACTTTCTTCCGAAGACCATGTGTGGCATAACCTGCAAGCATTGTGTTATAAGCCACCAGATTATGCTGTGAAATTCTGTAGAAAGCCTGTTCTGCATTCCTTATATATCCGCATTTGGCATACATACCCACAAGGGCTGTTCCGAGGTGCACATCTGCATCCCAGCAGGATCTGATCAAGTTAGTATGAAGCTGCTTCCCCCTTTCAATGCTTGCCAACCTTGAGCATGCTGGTATAATTATACCCATAGTGAAGAGATCGGGCTTCAGATTGGCAGTTTTCATTTCACCAAGCATCTGAAGAGCTGATTCATAATGTTTATTCTCTACGTAACCTGCAAGAATTCCATTCCATGTGTGTATGTTTGGCTTGAATCCATCTGCTTTCATAGTTGAAAGGAGCATCTGTGTTTGCTCCAACCTGTTGCATCGTGCATATCCAGATATCAGAGAATTCCATATTGCCACATCCTTTTCACTTATTTTCTCAAAAACTTTCCTTGCAGACACTAAATCTCCACATCTGCAGTACATGTCCACAAGTGCACCACTGACACAGACATCCAAAATTATGCCCTTAGTGATGGCAAAAGAATGCAGTTCCTGTCCCTGCCTTAGAGCGGCAGTGTCAGCACAAAAGCTGATAACACTGCCCAAGGTAAAAGAGTCAGGGCTAATACCTTCCTGAAACTGCATATTTCTGAAGAGCTCCAAGGCTTTGTCAAAATACCTGTTGCCCACATAACCTGAGATCATTGAGTTCCAGGATATTGAATCTCTCTTAACCCCACGTAACTCCATTTCATCAAAAAGTTTTCTGGCCAATTCCACTTCACCTTTCTCACAGTATCCCACTATCATTGTGTTAATCGAAACTGAATTTCGTGCAGAGAACCTTGAAAAAATCTTTGAAGCACTGTGCATGTCGCCGCATCTCCGGTAAACATCCACCAGTCCATTGATAACAAAGGAATTGGACATGAATTGATGCCTCACTATGTAGCCATGGATCTCCTTACCTCTGCTGAGAGATTCCAACCTTGCACAGGCTGGGAGAACACTAGCCAATGTTTGAGCATTTGGGTCGATGCCGTAGCCCATCATTTGACAAAGTAGATCAAGAGCCTCTACATCGTATCCTTCCCGTGCAAAGCCTCCGACCACTGCACTCCAAGAAACGAGGTTGGGCGAGGGATTACCTGAGAACCTCATACTCTCCAAAATTTCCAGTGCCTCGAAGACCATCCCACTTGATACGCAAGCAGTAACCACGGAATTCCATGAGACACAGTCTGCCTCGGGCATCTTCTCCAACACCATCTTGGCTTCGTCTAAGCTTCGGCACTTCCCATACATATCTATCAGAGCATTGCCCACATAGATACTTGAGGTGAACTCTCTTTTTATGACAAATCCATGCAGCTGTCTCCCCAGTGCCAAGAGGTTCAAACCACTGCACGCTCTGAATATTGGAGAGAATACGAAAAACTGCAAGCCAATCTCTTCCTCCAGTAATCTCAGGAACAAGAGGAGGGCTTTCTCGAAATAGCCGTGATCGACACACGCGCCGAGGATACCTACCCATGTGTGCATGTTCCTGGTGGACATTTTCTCAAACAGGTACCTCGCGGTCTCCACGCTGCCACACCTGCCGTACATGGACACGAGTTTTGTCTCCAGGAACTCAGGGCTGCCGCCGTAGCCGCTCTTGAGGGCATGGGCGTGGAGCTGCCTGCCCAGGCGGAGGCAGTCGCAGGCCTCGACGGCGGTGGCGTAGGCAGCGGAGTCCGGAGGCCCACGGCGCCGCAATTCCGGGTCGTCTGTAGAGAGTACATTCCGGGTTGGGAGCGGGGTCGAGCTTCCACCGGTGGCCGCAGAGGGCTCGCGGCGCGGCCATCTTGGGAAAAAGGGGGAGGCGGGTCTTCGGTGGACGTTGAGTTCGCAGTGGTGTGGGGGTGGCGTGTGGTGATGGGCTACGAAGGCCAGCGCTCGCGGAGGAGCCACGGAGGCGGCCATTCTTGGCGGTGACGCCGCCGGAGTCAAACGGTCTTCCTTGTCCAGTAGGCAGTGGCTACTAAATTTGCAATAAACGAAAGAAAGGAAAAATGCAGAAAAAAGAGAAATATGCTGAAATAGTATATTGTTGAGCAGGAATATTTTGGTTGGTCTACAAGTTCAAAACAACAAAGGAAAAATGATATGGGACATAGAGGTCCACACAAGAAATCTGTATGTACAACGAAGTTTTTTGGGTCTAAGTAAAAGAAGAACACACATTAGTAAGATGCCGTGACAGTGAATGACTTAGATGTGACTCCTTCGTCATCTGAGTCATCCTAGAGACAGAGTACTTGAGATCACTCATCAAATCCCTCTTCTTTATTTGGTACAACGGACGGTGGCTTTGGTGGTGGTGAAGGTGGAAGTATACACTTTATAAGTGAGAATGAGTTCACACATACTACTTAAGATGACATAGATCACAGTGTTCCACCAATGTCATAAAGAAGGTGAAAAGCAGATGACAAAGGGCGGCATATAGGGCATGTAGATAGTAGTAGCTATCAAGAGATTCTATCCGATTTTAAGAGATTGAACATATATGAGGACACAACGTCTGGGGCCGCAAGTGAGAATCACAATTTTTATTCAAGGTATGTACAATTGAATTCATATGCATATCATCATGGATATGATGACTATTATAAGTATGGATACTATTATAGAGATGATGGTTCGTACATACATATTTCGATTATTCCACCACCGGAGCCTATAATACTACTCCAAGGAACACACCAATATATAGAATATTAGCGTATGTACGAAGACGTGTATGAGAATTATATGTCTTACGCTGATTATTTGCACTGTGGAGAGCATATATAATGTGAGATTATTTGGGGATGGAAGTTATTCTCCCTATTACGAGAGTTTTGTGAGTATACACACTCAAAATGATGAAGATAATTAGGTAAGAAAATTCATTATTTTTTAATATTCATATTTGTGTGTTAAAAGAGAGACTGTTTATTTCTAATTTTTTATGTAGATGGCCACGAGGAGAGTTGGAGAAAAAGTTAGAACCATTGAAAGAAAGAGGTCGCATTGATATTTTTGCGTACCCAGCAAGTGAACTCCAAAATCGATCAACTGATTTCCGTCGGTGGCATCCAGATTCAAGTTCTCTCAGAGATGATGTTCGATCGACCGATGTGAGATTTTCGATCGACTGATTTCATGATACGGACCGTACCATACCATATCCGAGAAAAATCGTTACAAACGGTGCAACATATATTACCGTTTCAAATCATGTATGACAATTATTTGATCTTTTATAGTGAATGGTGAAGAATGACTCTTACGTACGGATTCTGCTTTGGAAGTATCACAATGAATAGGACCATTAAACAATAAGTGGATCACTGAGAGCGGTAATTTACTTCTGGCCTTTGGCATCAAAAGGAAGATAGAGAAATATTTATTGTGATAACATTCTTGCATGAATTGTAAAAAAAAATAATTTTATTAACACAATAAGTATTTGGAGTTTATGCCAATTTTTTTGCCATCCACGTCAATATAATTACAAAAATATACTTACAATAAATATATCTCAAGAAGATATATACACCTACCTTTGTCCAAGGCACCAAAAGCATTCCCTCTGGTGACTAGGCATCATTTATATGCTTATTTGAGTTTTATGGACGGAAAAAGAGTGGTGCTAGTGTATCGTCTTCACAATTGAATAAATCTCAAATATTAGACAGATAATTGGCATAGATAGGGGGCTTTGTTTGAACCATGGTTGGTAGTATCGTAAGACTCGATTGTGCCAAATCTTCGATGGAACGGTGCCGTACGATACGTGCGAACACCCCCCTGGTGGAGAACTCCACAACCCCCCCATCCTCGCGGTGAACCCTCCCCCCTCCACTGCTTCCACATGATTGACTGTGCTAGGGCTCGCCTTTCCCCTGACACGGTTCGATTTCTCCGTGCCGCCATGGTACATGGCAACACGGTGAACCCTGATGCACATCACGATGTATAATTTGTGCTTAGCTGTCTTATAATTTCACCTACACAATAGTGCACATAAGATAACAAGATTTTAGAAAATAAGAAGATTTTTTTTACTGGGTAACTAGGAACCCCTGCCCCCATGTGACTTTGTGGGCTTTGATAATCATAGACCCTAAGGTCAAGATTTAACAGCCCCTATTTTTTTGTGTATTCGTATTTCCCTTGTCTCACTTGGTTGGAAAATTTTCAAACCTACACACTTTGTGGATTATATGTAAATTAAGTAAATTGCCCCAAAAATCGAACTCGAGACACCATACTTTTAAGTCAGAGTTCTAATCGATCGACTTAGTCGAGAGCCCAGAAGGCAAGTGTTGGATCCCTTTGAATTTTGATGATTACAAAACACTCATGTTGTTTGCTAACAAGTTTGCAAAGTAAATGCAGAAAACAAGGTAATCTACACAAGCAAGAAGACTCACAAAGAAGCCCCAAATAATTCCTGCCTATTGGAGTCGACCTCAAAGATGTAAAGGAGTCGACCCTGATTGTGTTCAGTTTTTCAGAGTCGACCCTGGCAATATGAAGGAGTCGACCCTCTTTGAAGGCAAGTGGCTTGGGCCATGCAGAGTCGACCCCAGCCTTATGAAGGAGTCGACCCTCACTGTGTTCAATTTTTCAGAGTCGACCCCCAGTCTATAAGGGAGTCGACCTCCATTCAAAAGGCCATGCAGAGTCGACCCCATATTTCTGAAGGAGTCGACCCCAACTGTGTTCAATTTTTCAGAGTCGACCCCAGCTTTCTAAGGGAGTCGACCTCTGTTCAAAAGTGCTTCATCTGTTCATCTGGAGTCGACCTCCAGATTGTGAAGGAGTCGACCCGACCCTGGATGAACTAGAGTCGACCCCAGCAAAAGTGGGAGTCGACCCTGACATGTAGAACTTTCTGAAAAGTACTTTTTGAACACCTTTTTGACCAAGACTACTTTCCACCTCTCTCAAACGGCTACTTTTGTGGAAGGACTATATAAAGGACACTTGGGGGAAACCCTAGGCAAGGAATTTTGTGGGGAAGAGAGCCACACTCAAGAGTTTCATCTAGAGCTTCTTCTTCCAAGCTTTTTCACCTTCTAAAGCTTCCATCTGCTACATCTTTGAAGAAGGTTCCATTTGGAGGAGATCTTTGCTGCTTCAGAGCTTCAACAACATCTGAAAATCTTCCTTAAGAGCTTTGCATCTTCTGTTGCTTGTTTCATTTTTCTCTCATCAAGTTCTTTGCTTTCTAAGTTCTTTCTTGGTGAGCTGGGCACCGCATCAACTAGCTGTGTGTTGTTGAGCTAGTCACCGTGTTAACTAGCAGAGTGTTGGTGAGCTGGGCACCACATCAACCAGCTGTGTATTGGTGAGCTAGGCACTGTGCTAACTAGCGGAGTGTTGGTGAGCTGGGCACCGTTTAAACCAGCGGGTGTAATCTTTCATAGAGTGGGAAATCTCACCGTGTTGGTGAGGACTGGACGTAGGTAGACCAAAGGGGGTCTTACCGAACCAGGATAAATCCGTGTCTCTTCGTATGCTTGCTTCCTTCTTCCCTCTTTGTTCACTTTGCTTTGCATCCGTCTTTTATTTCTGCATTAGTTTCCATTGATCATTCAAGACAATTTTTTAAAGCCCTATTCACCCCCCTCTAGGACTAGTCATAATCTACATCCTTTCATTTGGTATCAGAGCTTGGTCACTAGTTTAAAGGGTTTTACAACCTCTAGTGTGGATTGACTATGACTAGTTTTGGAGAGCATAATGCTTTTACTGAAGGCAACTCTACAAATAGGCCACCTCTGTTCAATGACAATAACTATAGCTATTGGAAAGCAAGGATGACTATCTTTCTGAAAGCTATGGATTATGAGCTGTGGAACATTGTGGAAAAAGGTCCTTATGTTCCTAAGGAACCTGAAAAAGATTGGACTCCTGAAATCTTTAAAAAGTTGTCTATGAATGCCAAGGCAATTAATGCTTTATTCTGTGCCTTAGATGCTAATGAATTCAATCGTGTTTCTATGTGCAGCAGTGCAAAAGAGATTTGGGATAAGCTTCAAGTGACCTATGAAGGAACTTCTCAAGTCAAAGAAACGAAGATCAACCTTCTAGTTCACAAGTATGAGCTGTTCAAGATGAAAGAAAACGAGACCATAACGGAGATGTTCAAGCGGTTCACGGACATCACGAATGGGCTTAATGCCCTTGATAAAGAATACTCTATCCCTAAACTCAATAGAAAAATTTTACGATATTTACCTATGTCTTGGAATCCCAAGGTCACAGCTATTGAAGAGGCAAAAGACCTCTCAAGAATCTCCTTGGATGCTCTCATAGGGTCTCTAATGACCTATGAGATTAATATATCGAGGGACATGGATGACTCTAAGAAGAAAAAGAGTCTTGCCCTCAAAGCTACTAACATGTTAAATGAGTGTGACAGTGAGGATAGCAATGAAGAGATCGATGATGAAGAAATTGTCTTAATGATAAGGCAATTCAAAAAGTTTCTGAACAAACGTCGATCCAACTTCCAACCAAGAAACATAAGATTTCAGAAGAAGAATCAAGCTAAAAGGGAAACTTCCAAGAATGAGGAAGTCACATGCTTCGAGTGCAGAAAATCGGGACATATCCGTCCTGAATGTCCTGAACTCAAAAAGAAGAAGACATACTCCAAGGGAAATGGCAAGACATCAAAGAAGAAGGCCCTTGCTGCATGGAGTGATGAAGATACCTCCACAGAAGAAGAAAGTGAAGAGGAAATCGCCAACCTATGTCTCATGGCCAAATCTAACCATGAGAAGGTAAATTCTGAAACCTTTACATTAGAAGAACTTCATGATGCGTTTAATGAATTATATGAGAAATTTATTGAATGCAAACTTGAGAATAAATTCCTGAAGAAAAGTATTGATTTAATGACTCAAGAGTTGAATGCATTGCGTTTGCATGAATGTGAAAATGTTGATAAAGTAGTAAGTGAGAATACATTGCTTAAGAAAAAGGTTGAAACATTAGAAGAACAACTTCCTAGTTTGAAAAATGATTGTTCTAACCATCAAAAGGAAGTAGATAGATTAAAAAATGTCTTGTCTACATTTGTGCGTGGTCGTGATAATTTAGATGTTATTCTTGGTAGCACAAAAGGCGTCTTTAGAAAAGAAGGAATTGGATTTATTCCTCACAAGTCAAAGTATAAAACTGCAACTTCTTTTGTTAGAGCTAAGTTATCTAGTACTCCTTTTGCTACATGTAATTATTGCGGTAAGAAGGGGCATAAAATTCAGAGTTGTTGGTTCCGTAAGAACATCCACAAGATCAAAACGGTGTGGGTGCCAAAGGAAACAACCAAGAGTTGGACTAACGTGAATGGACCCAAACAAATCTGGGTACCAAGAAATCAAGTGTAAATCTCTCTATTTTTGCAGGGATACAATAGTTCGATGAATAAAGAGTGGTATTTGGATAGTGCTTGCTCTCGGCACATGATGGGAGACAAATCACAGTTTTCAAGTTTGGAAAAGAAAAACAGTGGAAGTGTGACATTTGGAGACAACAACAAAGGAAGGGTAATTGGCTTTGGAAATATTGGTAAAACTCCCTCCACTAGCATTGAGCATGTATTATTTGTAGATGGCTTAGAACATAACTTGCTCAGTATTAGTCAGCTTTGTGATAAAGGATTTAGAGTTACATTTGATGCATCTCACTGCATGTTGACCGATAATGTCTCGAATGAAATCAAGTTTGTAGGAAATCGAAATGGAAATGTTTATACCGTTAATATGGATGATTTGGATGAAAAGGAGATTTGCTTTGTAGCAAATAACTCCAACCCATGGCTATGGCACCGAAGGTTAGGCCATGCTAGCTTTGGAATTATTTCCAAATTGTCTAGACGTGAGCTTGTGGTCGGTTTGTCTAAAATGAATTTTGATTCAAATGGAGTTTGTGATGCTTATGCCAAGGGTAAGCAAACTCGAACTTCATTTAAACCCAAGAACATTGTTTCTACCTCTCGGCCTTTGCAACTCTTGCATCTTGATTTGTTTGGTCCGACAAGAACTGCTAGTCTAGGTGGTAAATGACATGGCTTTATGATCGTTGATGATTTCTCTCGATTTACATGGGTTTTGTATTTAGCTCATAAGAGTGATGCATTAACTGAATTCATAAAGTTCTGAAAGAAAGTTCAAAATGATAAAGGTTATGTAATTAATGCTATCCGTAGTGTTCATAGTAAGGAATTTGAAAATATGCAATTCAATTCTTTTTGTGATGATGAAGGGTTCAGTCATAATTTTTCTGCTCCAAGAACACCTCAGCAAAATGATGTGGCTGAAAGGAAAAATCAGACTTTGATTGATATGGCCCGAACTATGCTTTGTGAATCTGTTTTGCCTAGATATTTTTGGGCTGAGGCTATTAATACTACATGCTATATCATTAACCCTTGTTTGATTAGACCTTTGTTGCATAAGATTCCATATGAACTTTATAAAGACAGAAAACCAAACATCTCTTACTTCAAGCCATTCGGGTGCAAATGCTTCATTTTGGTAAATGGCAAAGAGGACATAGGTAAGTTTGATCCTAGAAGCGACGAAGGTACATTTGTTGGTTATTCATATCATTCTAAAGCTTTTCGTGTATTTAATAAGAAAACATTGGTCGTTGAAGAATCCATTCATGTAATCTTTGATGAGACTAACCAAAATGCTAGAAAAAGAGATGATGATGATGCAGAAATTATGAAAGAACAAGATTTAACCATTCATGACATAGATCTCACGGAGCCTAATAAAGAAGCATTGGATGATCCTACCCAACTTGTTGGTGATGAAAACGAAAAGGAAGATCCTCCACTTGAAGAATTGCGAGTGTCCTCTCTAAGTGATGAATTACCTCGAGCGTGGATGTAAGGCCCTCGAATTTTGTTGCCTTATCGTATTGCATGTAGATAATTCATGTCGTGTATGTACGTATGTAAGTATCTACGTATGTGCTAATTAGTATACTTATGTGTGTATGTATATAATTTAGGTATAAATAATGTATGTATTGCTTGATGGTAGTGTGTGCACAATACCATATAGATATTGCATGTATATATACATGATGTGCATGAGTTTCTGCATGTTTTAGACTTCTGGCCAAAGGCCAGATTGGCGTCAATATCATGACGTCGATGTGGTGTCGGAGTCAACCCCATGGACGCCAACACTAATCCCAGCGTCCAGCGATGTGGACGCTAACTTCTCTGACCTGCATGCGTTGCAGAGCCCAGAATTCCGGGAGCAAGCTACCCCAACCATTGGGGAGCTGTCCCCAACGGTCTGAATGGGGTTCACATCAACATTTCGGGACAGGAGAAGCCTCTCACATATATCTGAACCCGAAATGCTTCCCCAGCCCTTCTTTTTGCCTTTTTGCAAGAGAGGAAGAAGAGGAAAACCCTAGAGGTCTGTGAGGAAAACCCCATCTTTGCAAATCTAAATCTGAAGATCTAAAGCTTGTTCCGGGGTTCTGCTGCATCAAGGAGCTTGCTGGATCATCGAGGAAGGCTTCCCCGACCTCGACTTGCTGTGGAGACTGCTCAAGAACCACGAGGGAAGCTGTCTTGGGGACTGGTTAGGAACTTCTTGGGACTGCCCAAGGAGGGCTTCACCAACACCTTTGATCCCTTAGGAGTGTTTCTAAAAGGCAAATACCCTACCCATAACGTCCATGTATGTGTCTAGGTTGGTTTTACAAATTTTATGTATTTTCCCTCGTGTCCTAGACCCCCAAATTCACCACATCTTTGGAGCTCGGGTCTGTGTTCTGCACAGACCTGGCATTAACGGCAACATCTCTTGCCGCTAAGATCATGCTTAGCGTCCAGCGATTATGCCGTTGACATTGAACTAGCGGCCAGAGACCGCCGCCAAGATCATCTGAGCAGAACAGCAAGCTGTCCTGCCCTTCTATACGACTATTTTCGATATGTTTCACGATGAGGATATAATGTAATCTCTTTTGTACTATGTATACTAGTGAATGTGGTGTGTGGATGGATTTTGTGCAAGGTGGTAAATGATAGAGTTATTTATTTTATGGAAATACATGTATGATGTGTTATCAACCTTGTCAATCCTTTGTTTGTATGATTTAGGACGAATCTGAATGTACTACATTTTATGGGTCATGCATGTATTGGTCAGTCTCTGTCCTGAAATTCCGAGATTTTTCCCATGCTTGTGTGAATTAGTGGAAATATTGTTTGGGAAATAGAAATTATGCGTAGGTCATGATAAATCTTCGGTAAATCATGTATTGCCCAAAAAATTTCAGGAATAAATTCTGCAACTCCATGTCTGTTAGGGTCCAGACCGCGAGGGGGTTAAAACTGTGTTTGTGTTTATCTCCATGACAAATCGAATTGCGGATAGCATGTGAAATTAATGTTAGATTTTCTGTAATTTCGTTTTAGTTTAGAAAAATATGAAATTTTGCATGTGGGATCCTAACCTGAAATTAGCCTGTGGTTAAAATTTCAGGTCATTTGGACCAGTATATGATGCAATATGAATTTTCCATGTGAAATTGTGAAACTAACGCATGCCGTTGTAAAAATGATTTGATTTTATATAGCAACCTGATTAATGAAATCTCCTGAGCACTAAATTTCTGTAATTGTAGTGACATGTCAGGAAAACAGAGCACCATGTGTGTAAATGAGTGAATGAGTAAAATGTGAGTGTCATGTGCTAAACTAAGTGCTTAAATCGGAAAACGTGTAATGTGTAAATTGTGCCAAGTGTGACATTGCTTCCACAGAGGGTAGTGGAACCGTATCAGGGAAAAGTTCCCCTGAGAAGGTTCAATGTGTAAGTGACCCTAAGGGCATTAGGGGGAAATCCTAGAGGTGGACAAGTACCACTAGTTAGGGTGGAGACTTGTTCTCCCGGTTTGCACCGTCTAAGAGTCGCCATTGTATTGCCTAGATGGCGTCTATGTGATGTGATGTGTTGTGTCTTTCTTTGGTGGTTTGGACTATGTGTCACGGCACTAAAAGTGAATGTGTAAATGTGAATGTGAACAATGTGTAAAAGTACATGTGTGAAGTGTGAAATATGCGAAATTGAAATTGTGTAAAATGTGAAAACAAATTGTGAGGATGTGAGTGTGTAATCCATGTTATGACAATCTGAAATCGTGCTTAAACAGTAGCTTTACTATGATATGTTCATGTTTATGTATGCAAAATGCCTAGAATCCATGCTAGGGACAATTGTTAAGCATATATAAGTAAATTTCCATGCTTGGTTGTTCACATGTTGTGATTTAATCGTTGTTGTAGCTCTCATGTGTTAGGTTATGGTTGCTAAAGCATGTAAAACCAGCAATCTTAAAGCATGTAAAATGGTTACGTTTATGCGTAGAAATATGTAGATTCCATGTTAGGTATGTTTCTTTTCATGCATGCTCGGGTATTCATGTTAATGGCTTCCATGTCTTAGTTAGTTAGAGGTAGATTTTTATGTGAGAAATGAATAGAAAGCATGTGATAGGTGATTCTATTTCTGCAAATCTGAAAGCATAGTCCATGTGTTAAATTGTAGATTCACCATGATAGGTTGTAAAATTTTAATATCGAGCATGCTACATGTTGCGTCTTATGAATGTGTATGAAAAACCTACCATGATATGTGCATGTGCGGTATTTGTAGAATACTTGCTGAGTCTTTTAGACTCACTACTTGCTTCGGCGTACAGGTGTAGTTGGTGACGAGGCACTTGTGGAGGAGACGTTGGAGACCGATTCCGAGCGTGGAGATTAGAGTGTTGGAGTGCTTGTGACATTTTGAGATTTTCATAGTATGTAATTGCAACATTGTATTAGAATTACTATGGAAAGGGAATGTATAAGTGTGGACATTTATGTTTTAAATTTTCAGCAATTTAATTAAGTGGACTCTTAGTTCTTTAATGTTATCAAATCATGTATGTTTAAATGTGGATGATGAATGAATGACGACAGTGGTTCTTTTACTTCCGCTACTCTGTTCTTATATTCACGTGTATCTCAGCTGAATGTTAGTGTTGGGTAAATGTCCCACTGTGGTGACGCTTGCTATACCGACGTGGGTTGGTATAACCATACCGGTATAATGAGGGTCATCGCAGAGATTGGTATCAGAGCAACCGGTTGAGATTGCACATGAATATACATAAGTCATCATCTTCATTTCATGCTAAGTATGTCCACATGTGTAGAAAACACTAATAAGAAGTGAAAAATAGATAAGAAAATGGTTAGAAGACTTAGTAACCTAGCTCTAATGGTGGCTGAAATTTATTACAGCCATGGCTTCGAGAGGTAGGCGTGGCGGAGCGTCGACCCGTGAGGACGAGCCGAGACGTGACGAGCGGGCGGAGCAGCAGGCCCCGACACCGCAAGGCCCTGTACTTCCCCCACCGCCGCCTGTGGATTATGGAGTATTCATGCAAGGTCTGGTGCAAGCCATGCAAACGCAGGCTCATACCCAGGCAGCACTCCAGGCACAGTTGGAGGCTCAGGTTAGACAAATAAAATGATTAATAGTCTGCTTTATTTAAATATGTGATATTATGTTGATTGTATATTGTTTGCTGTGCACTATAGCAGGCTCAAGTACCAGCTCAGGACCATGGTGGACCTTCTACCATGGAGAGATTCAAGAGGATGCTGCCACCCTCTTTTAAGGGGGAGAGCGATCCGTTATTAGCTGAAAGCTGGATGAGGGAGATAGAAAAGATCTTCCGAGCCATCAGGTGTGCAGATGAGGATAAGGTTACATTAGCCACCTACATGCTACAGGTATGCTTTAGTTTTATGCTTGTATGTTCTATTAAGTTAGATTTGTTTAGATGGTGCTTATGAACGGTGTATTGCAGGAAAGAGCTGATGTTTGGTGGGCTTCATTGCTGCGTACCCGGTTTGAGGACGGAGCTATCGATGTTGCTTGGGACGAGTTCGTGAGGCTCTTTCGGGCCAAGTTCGTCCCCGAGCATGTGCAAGACCGGATGGAGCAAGAATTTCTATCTTTGGCTCAAGGCTCCATGACCGTGCTGGAATATGAGGCAAGATTTTCTGAACTCTCTAAATATGCACCTCATATCGTGGCAGACGAGCGCAGGAAGACAAAGAAGTTCGTGATGGGACTCAAGCCATCACTGCGGACGAGACTCGTGGCATTTGACCACCGCACGTTGGACGAGGCCCTTAGTGCTGCTTGTAGGCAGAAGGGAGAGATGGAGCAATATCTGGAGGAAAAGAAAGCTTCGCAAAAGAGACCTGCAGCGACAATCCAGCGGCAAGATAAGAAGAAAGCGGTGTACTCGACACAGCAGCGACCAGTGGCAGTCGGCAGTTCTCAGGTACCTTCTGTACGTTCCCCTGGTGTGAAGAAAGAGTGTCCCCATTGTGGGAAGACACATGGTGGTACCGAGTGTTGGATGATTACAGGCAAGTGCTTGAAGTGCGGAAGCAGCGACCACAAGATCAAAGATTGCCCAAGACTTCAGCAGGGAGCTCAGCGTGGAGCGCCAGCCCCAGTGGTAGCGGCAGCCACGCCAACTACGGGAAGACCAGGAAGGCCTCGAGCCCCAGCTCGAGTGTTTGCTTTAGCTCGTGAGGATGCCGAGCAGGCGGAGCATGTCACTGAAGGTACGGTTTTGCTTTTAGGTGTGCACGCTCGGGTTTTGTTTGATACGGGTGCTACTCACTCGTTCATTTCCGAGCGGTTCGCTAGGCAGTTAGCCCTAGAGTCAGGTGTAGAGTCTGAGGATTTAGAAGTCCCTTTGTCTGTGCACACCCCTGCGGGTACGGTATCGACTAGGAAGTGCATTCCGTCGTTACCTGTGTACATTGAGGATAGAATCCTAGATGGGTGTTTCTTCTTGCTAAAGATGAAGGACTATGATGCTATTCTTGGTCTGGATTGGCTAGAGGAGCACTATGCATTAGTGGATTGTCGTCGGAAGAGGATTGTTTTCCGCATTCCTGGTGAGGACGAGTTCTCTCATCCCTCGCCAAGGAACTTGGCTAGAAAGATGGTCATCTCCGCCATGAAGGCGATGCGCATGGTGAACAAGGGTTGTGACGCTTTTCTTGCCAGCGTGGTGTTAGTACCAGAGGCTGATGAGTCACCTACTCTTGCGGAGATTGAGGTAGTGCAGGATTTTCCAGATGTCTTTCCTGATGACTTGTCTGGTTTGCTTCCGGATAGAGAGATAGAGTTTACCATAGAGTTGCTTCCGGGCACCTCTCCTATCTCGAAGGCTCCATATCGGATGGCACCTGCGGAGTTAGCCGAGTTGAGGAGGCAGTTGCAAGAGTTGCTTGATAAGGGATTTATTCGCCCTAGTGTTTCCCCTTGGGGCGCACCTGTATTATTCGTCAAGAAGAAAGACGGGTCACTTAGGTTATGCATTGACTATAGGAAGTTGAACCAAGTGACTGTGAAGAACAGGTATCCCTTACCTCGTATTGATGATTTGTTTGACCAGTTGCGAGAGGCATCAGTCTTTTCTAAGATTGATTTGCGATCTGGTTATCATCAGTTGAGGATTCGGAGTGAGGATGTGTCCAAGACGGCGTTTAGAACCCGTTATGGACACTATGAGTTCTTGGTCCTTCCTTTCGGATTGACCAATGCCCCTGCAGCGTTCATGGATCTCATGAACAGGGTGTTTAGGCCTTATCTAGATAGCTTTGTCGTAGTGTTTATTGATGATGTGTTGGTCTACTCTTCGGATGAGGCCACGCACCGTCAGCATTTGAGGGTAGTGTTAGAGGTTCTTCGTGAGCACAAGTTGTATGCCAAGTTCAGCAAGTGTGATTTTTGGTTACGCGAGGTTCATTTCCTCGGGCATGTTATCTCCGGCGCTGGTGTTGCAGTTGATCCAGCGAAGGTCCAGGCAGTTATGGATTGGGAGATTCCCAAGACCCCTTCGGAGATTCGTAGTTTTATTGGTTTAGCTGGTTATTATCGGTGATTTATTGAGGGATTTTCATCCATCGCCGCCCCTTTGACAAAGCTGACCAGAAAGGGGGAGAAGTTCGTATGGTCTGAGGCATGTGAGCGTAGCTTTCAGCTGTTAAAGGCTAAGCTTACTTCTGCTCCGGTATTGGTATTGCCTAGTGGTCCAGAAGGCTTTGCCATTTATATGGATGCATCTCAGATTGGTTTAGGCTGTGTGCTAATGCAGCAAGAAAGGGTAGTGGCTTATGCTTCTCGTCAGTTGAAGGAGCATGAGAAGAACTATCTGACTCATGACTTGGAGCTCACAGCAGTGGTTCATGCACTAAAGATCTGGAGGCACTATCTTTATGGTGTCAGGTTTGAGGTGTTTACCGACCACAAGAGCTTGAAGTATCTTTTCTCCCAAAAGGAATTAAACCTGAGGCAGAGAAGATAAATTGAGTTCTTGAAGGATTACGACTTCGACCTTCAGTATCACCCTGGGAAGGCGAATGTCGTAGCAGATGCTCTTAGTAGGAAGAGGTTTTCGCTCCAGCAGGATTAGAAGATGTTGGAGGATGCAGCGTGCTCTATGACCGAGTTAGAGCCATCGCTGTGTCAGGATTTTGTAGCTCAGCTATCCCTTAGATCCTCTGTGTTGGATGAGGTGATCGAGCAGCAGGAAGCCGACCCTAGATTGTTAGAGTTAGTGGGCAAGGCAGGCATTGCTCGTGATGAGGACGGTGTGATCATATTTCAGCAACGAGTATGTGTCCCTGCCATCGTAGATGTCCGTGAGCATGTGTTAGCGGAGGCTCATAGATCGCGATTCTCTATTCATCCGGGTAACACTAAGATGTACCAAGATCTGAAGAGATCATTCTGGTGGTCCGGTATGAAGAAGGATGTTGCGGATTATGTGTCTAGATGTCTAGTGTGCCAGCAAGTGAAAGCCGAGCGGCAGCGACCATCTGGCCTTATGCAGAGGATGGATATCCCAGTATGGAAGTGGGAAGCTGTCACTATGGATTTCGTCTCGGGTTTGCCTCGATCTAGAAGGGGCAATGACTCGATTTGGGTAGTTGTAGATAGATTCTCGAAGACTGCTCATTTCTTGCCCATGAAGAAGAAGCAGTCAGTAGAGAGTTTAGCTAGATTATATGTTAGTGGTATCATTAGATTGCATGGGGTGCCGAAGTCGATCATTTCAGATCGAGATCTGAGATTCACTTCGAGGTTGTGGAAGGGTCTTCAGAATGCTTTAGGTTCGGAGCTGAGGCTCAGTTCGGCGTTTCATCCCCAGACCGATGGACAGTCCGAAAGGACTATCCAGACGCTCGAGGATATGTTGAGGGCGTGTGTTCTGGATTGGAAGGATGATTGGGAGCGCCATTTACCTCTTGTGGAGTTCGCATACAACAACAGTTTTCATGCTAGTATTGGTATGGCTCCATTCGAGGCGTTGTATGGTAGGCCCTGCAGATCTCCGTTATGTTGGGAGGAGACTGGTGATAGGCAGTTGATCGGACCGGAGTTAGTTCAAGAAACTTTGGATAAGATCCAGCTTATCAGAAAGAGGCTTGTTGCGGCACAGGATAGGCAGAAGAGTTATGCCGACAACAGAAGGAAGGATTTGGAGTTCGAGGTGGGCGATCATGTCTTCTTGAAGATATCGCCTACTCGTGGTGTCATCAGATTTGGCCGGCATAGTAAGTTGAGCCCTAGGTTCATTGGCCCATATGAGATTCTCAGACGTTTGGGCAGCGTGGCGTATGAGCTAGAATTACCCCCGGCTTTGGCTAGCGTTCACCCTGTGTTCCACGTATCTATACTCAGGAAGTATGTCCGAGATCCATCTCATGTGATTAGTCATGAGCCAGTGGAGATCCAGCCAGATCTTTCGTATGTTGAGCAACCAGTAGCTATTCTTGACCGGAAGGTTCAGCATCTCCGGAACAAGAGTATTGCGTCGGTGAAAGTTCTATGGCGGAACTTCTCACGAGAGGAGGCTACTTGGGAGCTTGAGGATGCGATGAAGAAGAAGTATCCCCTTTTGTTTGAGTAGTGTCGTTCTAACTTCGAGGACGAAGTTTCTTTAAGGGGGAGAGGGTGTAAGGCCCTCGAATTTTGTTGCCTTATCGTATTGCATGTAGATAATTCATGTCGTGTATGTACGTATGTAAGTATCTACGTATGTGCTAATTAGTATACTTATATGTGTATGTATATAATTTAGGTATAAATAATGTATGTATTGCTTGATGGTAGTGTGTGCACAATACCATATAGATATTGCATGTATATATACATGATGTGCATGGGTTTCTGCATGTTTAAGACTTCTGGCCGAAGGCCAGATTGGCGTCAATATCATAACGTCGATGTGGTGTCGGCGTCAACCCCATGGACGCCAACACTAATCCCAGCGTCCAGCGATGTGGACGCTAACTTCTCTGACCTGCATGCGTTGCAGAGCCCAGAATTCCGAGAGCAAGCTACCCCAACCATTGGGGAGCTGTCCCCAACGGTCTGAATGGGGTTCACATTAACATTTCGGGATAGGAGAAGCCTCTCACATATATCTAAACCCAAAATGCTTCCCCAGCCCTTCTCTTTGCCTTTTAGCAAGAGAGGAAGAAGAGGAAAACCCTAGAGGTCTGTGAGGAAAACCCCATCTTTGCAAACCTAAATCTGAAGATCTAAAGCTTGTTCCGGGGTTCTGCTGCATCAAGGAGCTTGCTGGATCATCGAGGAAGGCTTCCCCGACCTCGACTTGCTGTGGAGACTGCTCAAGAACCCGGAGGGAAGCTATCTTGGGGACTGGTTAGGAACTTCTTGGGACTGCCCAAGGAGGGCTTCACCAACACCTTTGATCTCTTAGGAGTGTTTCTAAAAGGCAAGTACCCTACCCATAACGTCCCTGTATGTGTCTAGGTTGGTTTTACAAATTTTATGTATTTTCTCTCGTGTCCTAGACCCCCAAATTCACCCCATCTTTGGAGCTCGGGTCTGTGTTCTGCACAGACCTGGCATTAACGGCAACATCCCTTGCCGCTAAGATCATGCTTAGCGTCTAGCGATTATGCCGATGACATTGAACTAGCGGCGAGAGACCGCCGCCAAGATCATCTGAGCAGAACAGCAAGCTGTCCTGCCCTTCTATACGACTATTTTCGATATGTTTCACGATGAGGATATAATGTAATCTCTTATGTACTATGTATACTTGTGAATGTGGTGTGTGGATGGATTTTGTGCAAGGTGGTAAATGATAGAGTTATTTATTTTATGGAAATACATGTATGATGTGTTATCAACCTTGTCAATCCTTTGTTTGTATGATTTAAGACGAATCTGAATGTACTACATTTTATGGGTCATGCATGTATTGGTCAGTCTATGTTCTGAAATTCTGAGATTTTTCCCATGCTTGTGTGAATTAGTGGAAATATTGTTTGGGAAATAGAAATTATGCGTAGGTCATGATAAATCTTCGGTAAATCATGTATTGCCCAAAAAATTTCAGGAATAAATTCTGTAGCTCCATGTCTGTTAGGGTCCAGACCGCGAGCGGTTAAAACTATGTTTGTGTTTATCTCCATGACAAATCGAATTGCGGATAGCATGTGAAATTAATGTTAGATTTTCTGTAATTTTGTTTTAGCTTAGAAAAATTTGAAATTTTGCATGTGCGATCCTAAACCCGAAATTAGCCTGTGGTTAAAATTTCAGGTCATTTGGACTAGTATATGATGCAATATGAATTTTCCATGTGAAATTGTGAAACTAACGCATGCCGTTGTAAAAATGATTTGATTTTGTATATAGCAACCTGATTAATGAAATCTCCTAAGAACTAAATTTCTGTAATTGTAGTGACATGTCAGGAAAACAGAGCACCATGTGTGTAAATGAGTGAATGAGTAAAATGTGAGTGTCATGTGCTAAACTAAGTGCTTAAATCGGAAAACGTGTAATGTGTAAATTGTGCCAAGTGTGACATTGCTTCCACAGAGGGCAGTGGAACCGTATCAAGGAAAAGTCCCCCTGAGAAGGTTCAATGTGTAAGTGACCCTAAGGGCATTAGGGGGAAATCCTGGAGGTGGACAAGTACCACTGGTTAGGGTGGAGAGACTTGTTCTCCCGGTCTGCGCAGTCCAAGAGTCGCCATTGTATTGCCTAGATGGCGTCTATGTGATGTGTTGTGTCCTTTTTTGGTGGTTTGGACTATGTGTCACGGCACTAAAAGTGAATGTGTAAATGTGAATGTGTAAATGTGAATGTGAACAATGTGTAAAAGTGCATGTGTGAAGTGTGAAATATGCGAAATTGAAATTGTGTAAAATGTGAAAACAAATTGTGAGGATGTGAGTGTGTAATCCATGTTATGACAATCTGAAATCGTGCTTAAACAGTAGCTTTACTATGATATGTTCATGTTTATGTATGCAAAATGCCTAGAATCCATGCTAGGGACAATTGTTAAGCATATATAAGTAAATTTCCATGCTTGGTTGTTCACATGTTGTGATTTAATCGTTGTTGTAGCTCTCATATGTTAGGTTATGGTTGCTAAAGCATGTAAAACCAGCAAGCTTAAAACATGTAAAATGGTTACGTTTATGCGTAGAAATATGTAGATTCCATGTTAGATATGTTTCCTTTCATGCATGCTCGGGTATTCATGTTAATGGCTTCCATGTCTTAGTTAGTTAGAGGTAGATTTTTATGTGAGAAATGAATAGAAAGTATGTGATGGGTGATTCTATTTCTGCAAATCTGAAAGCATAGTCCATGTGTTAAATTGTAGATTCACCATGATAGGTTGTAAAAGTTTAATATCGAGCATGCTACATGTTGCGTCTTATGAATGTGTATGAAAAACCTACCATGATATGTGCATGTGCGGTATTTGTAGAATACTTGCTGAGTCTTTTAGACTCACTACTTGCTTCGGCGTACAGATGTAGTTGGTGATGAGGCACTTGTGGAGGAGACGTTGGAGACCGACTCCGAGCGTGGAGATTAGAGTGTTGGAGTGCTTGTGACATTTTGAGATTTTCATAGTATGTAATTGCAACATTGTATTAGAATTACTATGGAAAGGGAATGTATAAGTGTGGACATTTATGTTTTAAATTTTCAGCAATTTAATTATGTGGACTCTTAGTTCTTTAATGTTATCAAATCATGTATGTTTAAATGTGGATGATGAATGAATGAAGACAGTGGTTCTTTTACTTCCGCTACTCTGTTCTTATATTCACGTGTATCTCAGCTGAATGTTAGTGTTGGGTAAATGTCCCACTGTGATGACGCTTGCTATACCGACGTGGGTTGGTATAACCGTACCGGTATAATGAGGGTTGTCGCAGTGGAAGATCATGTCAAGTCATCCAATCGGTAATGTGATAGGTGATCCGTCATCCGATATGCGAACTCGAAAAACTCAATATCAATGTGATTATATTGCTTTCATTTCTCAATTTGAACCTAAAAATGTTGATGAAGCCCTTCTTGATGAACATTGGTCTATTGCTATGCTTGAGGAACTAAACCAGTTTGAGAGGAACGAAGTGTGGACTTTGTCTTCTCGTCCGAATGACCATCCTGTGATCGGAACCAAATGGGTTTTTCGAAACAAACTTGATGAATCCGGTGTGGTAATTCGGAACAAAGCACGTTTAGTTGTCCAAGGATACTCTCAAGAAGAAGGGATAGATTATGATGAGACCTTTGCACCGGTTGCTAGACTTGAAGCCATTAGGATTCTATTAGCATTCGCTTGTTCCAAAAATTTTAAATTATTTCAAATGGATGTTAAAAGTGCGTTTCTTAATGGTTTCATTAAAGAGAAAGTCTATGTAGAGCAACCACCTGAGTTTGAGGATCCAATTTTTCCAAATCATGTCTTTTGTCTTCATAAAGCTCTATATGGTCTTAAACAAGCACCGCGTGCATGGTATGAAAGATTGAGTCAATTTCTTGTTCAACATGATTTTAAGCATGGTTTTATTGACTCAACTCTGTTTATAAAGTGTGTTGGTTCAGATATTTTACTTGTTCAAATATATGTGGATGATATTGTGTTTGGCTCTACTAAAGAAAAATTGTGTAAGGATTTTTCTGAGTTGATGCAGGGGGAGTTCGAGATGAGCATGATGGGTGAGCTCAATTTCTTTCTCGGACTTCAGATAAAACAAGGTCAAGATGACATCTTTGTAAGTCAATCAAAATACACAAAGGAATTGCTCAAGAAATATGGGTTTAGCAACACCAAGCCTCTTCCAACGCCTATGTCTACAACAACAAAATTGGATAATGATGAGCTTGGTAAGCCTATTGATTCTAAACTTTATCAAGGTATGATCGGATCACTACTTTACTTAACTGCAAGTAGGCCCAATATATTATTCAGTGTTTGCATGTGTGCAAGATTTCAAAGTTCGCCCAAATAATCGCACTTAATTGCTGTTAAACGAATCTTTCGGTATCTTGCTTCATCAATTGATTTTGGTTTGTGGTATCCTAAAGGATGTTCCTTCGACTTGGTTGGTTACACCGATGCGGACTATGCTGGGTGTAAGGTTGATCGGAAGAGCACAAGCGGAACGTGTCATTTCTTGGGAGGTTGCCTCATTTCGTGGTCCTCCAAGAAACAAAATTCGGTTGCTCTCTCGACAGCTGAAGCCGAGTATATCGCAGTCGGGAGTTGTTGCACACAAGCACTTTGGATTAAACACCAAGTAGAAGACTATGTGATATGTTTGTCTAAAATTCTGTTGCTTTGCGATAATACAAGTGCCATAAATTTATCAAAAAATCCTGTTCAACACTCTCACACTAAGCATATTGAAGTACACCATCATTTTATTAGAGATCATGTCTCTAGGGGCGATATTGAATTAAATTTTATTGACACCACACACCAATTGGTTGATATTTTTACTAAACTGTTGTGTGAAGACCAGTTTACATCTTTGCGCTGTGAATTAGGAATGTGTTCATCTTCTTCATAAGCATCACATATTATTTTGTTTCCTCCTTCTTCTCTTTTTGACGATGACAAAAAGGGGGAGAACTTGTGTGAAGTGATGATAGTTATGTGATAGCACTAGAACTTTACTCTGTTTTTTGTGTGAATGTCTTTTAACGGGTGCTCATAGTAAGGGGGAGATAATACTTGTATCTTTTTGGTGCTTATAGTAAGGGGGAGATGATATTTGTAACTTTTTGAGTTATGAATGGAAATACATGAACATGACTATCTTTGAGCAAATTGAATGAATTAGTGTTTTAATTTATGTGCTTTAATGTGTTGAGGATTCCGTGTGAATTGATGTTTTGATTTATGTGCCTCATTGTGTTTCGGTATCAGTGATTGGTTTCGAGAAATGAGTATTACTGTATAGGTGTTTTGTCATCATCAAAAAGGAGGAGATTGTTGGATCCCTTTGAATTTTGATGATTACAAAACACTCATGTTGTTTGCTAACAAGTTTGCAAAGTAAATGCAGAAAACATGGTAGTCTACACAAGCAAGAGGACTCACAAAGAAGCCCCAAATAACTCCTGCCTATTTGAGTCGACCTCAAAGATGTAAAGGAGTCGACCCTGACTGTGTTCAATTTTTCATAGTCGACCCTAGCAATATGAAGGAGTCGACCCTCTTTGAAGACAAGTGGCTTGGGTCATACAGAGTGGACCCCAGCCTTATGAAGGAGTTGACACTCACTGTGTTCAGTTTTTCAGAGTCGACCCCTAGTCTATAAGGGAGTCGACCTCCATTCAAAAGGCCATGCAGAGTCGACCCCAGATTTCTGAAGGAGTCGACCCCAACTGTGTTCAGTTTTTCAGAGTCGACCCCACCTTTCAATTCAAAGGGAGTCAACCTCTGTTCAAAAGTGCTTCATCTGTTCAACTGGAGTCGACCTCCAGATTGTGAAGGAGTCGACCCTGGATGAACTGGAGTCGACCCCAGCAAAAGTGGGAGTCGACCCTGACATGCAGAACTTTCTGAAAAGTAATTTTTGAACACCATTTTGACCAAGACTACTTTCCACCTCTCTCAAACGGCTACTTTTGTGGAAGGACTATATAAAGGACACCTAGGGGAAACCCTAGGCAAGGAATTTCGTGGGGAAGAGAGCCACACTTAAGAGTTTCATTTAGAGCTTCTTCTTCCAAGCTTTTTCACCTTCTAAAGCTTCCATCTGCTGCATCTTTGAAGAAGGTTCCATTTGGAGGAGATCTTTGCTGCTTTAGAGCTTCAACAACATCTGAAGATCTTCCTCAAGAGCTTTGCATCTGCTGTTGCTTGTTTCATTTTTCTCTCGTCAAGTTCTTTGTTTTCTAAGTTCTTTCTTGTTGAGCTGGGCACCGCATCAACCAGCTGTGTGTTGGTGAGCTAGTCATCGTGTTAACTAGCGGAGTGTTGGTGAGCTGGGCACCGCATCAACCAGCTGTGTATTGGTGAGCTAGACACTGTGCTAACTAGCAGAGTATTGGTGAGCTGGGCACCGTTTAAACCAGTGGGTGTGATCTTTCATAGAGTGGGAAATCTCACCGTGTTGGTGAGGACTGGACGTAGGTAGACCAAAGGGGGTCTTACCGAACCAAAATAAATCCGTGTCTCTTAGTGTGCTTGCTTCCTTCTTCCCTCTCTGTTCACTTTGCTTTGCATCTGTCTTTTATTTCTGCATTAGTTTTCATTTATCATTCAAGACAAAATTTTAAAGCCCTATTCACCCCCCTCTAGGGCTAGTCATAGTCTACATCCTTTCAGCAAGAAATGTACTCACTTTTATTTTTCATTAGATGTTTGTCTTTCAAGTTGCATCATGTTCTATGGACCAATCACGGATAAATTTGTAACTTGCTTGGTTAGCAATAATTTGCACACTATAATATAACAATTACTGCTCTAATACTCTATCTTACTAGATTAACACTTCGCTTAACTTCCACACACATTCATGCTATCAGTCTTACCAATAAAATGAGAGTTTAAAATATAGCCTATAAACGGATCGGATACGGAGCGAATATGATTTTTCCATTTTCAATCCGATTAATTAATCGGATTATCTGTATTCGGTTTATTTAAGATTCGGATACGGAACATATATTTTAATCGAATAATGTTCGGATACGGAGCGAATACGGATATTATCTGTTTCGGAATCATAAGTTGTAATAAAATTATTAAATGGTTTAAAAATCTAAAAAATTAAAAATTTCACAAATAATATCTAAATTGAACATTAACATTCATACAAACAAAATATATTGAAAATTCGTACTTGATTTCAACTAATCCCATCGGCTGTGATGGTGAGAAGTGAGAACAAAAATTGGATTTGCCATGACCCAGGGGAGAGGGGTGGGGCGGTGTCGGTGGGAGGGCAGGGCGGCCGACAGGGGTGAGGCGGTGCCAGTGGGAGGGCGGGGTGGCGCCAATGGGAGGGTGGGGCAGCGTCGGGGCGAGTGCGTTAGGGAGGCGAGGGCGACGCTGACGAGATTTCCAGCGACGTGGTCTATGGAGACTGGAGAGAGCGACGCCGCGATGCCTTGACGGCGCGGGGCGAGGGCGACGCCGATGGGAGATTAGGGCAGCCAACAAGGGAGAGGGGTGGTGCAGTGTCGGTGGGAGGGCGGGGCAGCCGGCAGGGGCGAGGGATGGGGCGGCGCCAGTGGGAGGGTAGGGCGGCGCTGGGGCGAGGGCGACGCCGATGGGAGAATAGGGCGGCCAGCAGGGGAGAGGGGTGGTGCAGCGCCGGTGGGAGGGCGGGGCGGTCGGCAGGGGCGAGGGGTGGGGCAGCGCCAGTGGGAGGGCAGGGCGGCGCCGGGGCGAGGGCGTCGGGGAGGCGAGGGCGACGTCGACGACACCGACGAGATCTGTAGCGATGTCCCGACAGCGTGGGGCAAGGGCGATGGCGTTGAGAGAACGAGGTGGCTAGCAGGGGAGAGCCGGAGAGGGATGGGGCGGCGCTGGTGGGAGGGCGGGGAGGGGGCCGCAGGGCGACGTCGGTGGGAGGGCGGGGAGGCTTGCCATGGCGAGGGGCAGAGCCGTCGAGAGGCTAAAGGGCGATCGCCGATCGGGTTTTGGATTTGGCGAAGGGGAGATAGAGTTTTTACTTTAGGGTTATTTATATATATTACATATAAATCATTAGATCTAAGAGCTAATGGTCAGAATTAATTCAGTTTCGGATTGGATCTTAAACAGAGTGGATCTCCTATTTCCGCATCCGCTCCGTTTATTATTCAGATAATATCCGTATCTGAAAACGCTCCGTCGGATATCTGTTAAATAAATTTGGATATACTTAATCGGATACGAATTCAAATCGAATCCAGATATTATCTGGATCGAATTACAGCCCTACTTGAGTGTAACTTATTTCACTAACTACAGGCCGGAGACCAGAAGCCCACCAGACCGCGGAATCCCGCCGCCCACGAGAGCGCGAGCCGGTGGCTGCAGACGAAAACAGGGGCCACGCACACCCACCCGGTCCGCCCGCCCACCACCCCCGGCTTGGCAATTGACGCCCAAAACCATCGCCCTTTGCATGCCGGTGTCAACTCCCCCCGTCCCCCTCACGAGACGAATTGTTCCAGCGCCCGAAGGCCCTGGCGGCTTGTGGGGGCCACAACTCTCATCCACCGTCCATCCATGTGTCTCTCCCCGATCGGAGGGCTGTCCGTTCTTCTACTAGCGTCCCCACCCAAATATCCCACTGTCCTCTCTCTCTTTCTACACACGCCCTTCCCGGCTCCTTCCTCCTCTCCGTCCTTTCTTCCGCTTCCTCTTCTTCTTCTCCTCCTCCTCCTTCTCTTCCACCCTCGCCGGCTGCTCGTTCCCTCCATTTCCTGCTCTCCTCCTGTCAGCAGCGTCTCCTGGTTTCCTGTTTGCCCCGAAGAGGGGAGTCCTGATTCGTGGCTCTTGCGGGGTTTTGGGTGTAGGGGGTGTGAGGAGGGTGCGGCCATGGCGAAGCTGTATGTGCAGACGGCGCCGCCACCGGATCTGAACAAGAACACGGAATGGTTCATGTACCCGGGCGTGTGGACCACCTACATCCTCATCCTGTTCTTCTCCTGGCTGGTCGTCCTCTCCGTCTTCGGCTGCACGCCCGGGGTGGCCTGGACCGTCGTCAACCTCTTCCACTTCGTTGTAAGATGATGCTTGAGCTTCTTTTCCATCCTCCTTCAATTCGCTCCATCATGCCTCTCTGTTTATTATACCACATTCTCTCCGTTTTGCGATTTGTGGCCTTCGGCGTTTGTTCGATCGCATGTATGGGATCGTTATTATTGTTTTTTATCCTGCTGTCCATTTCCCACTGTTCTTGGGGCAGTCTATTATGCACTTGAAGTTCGAGATTTTTGGGTGAGGAAGGAGGATGTCGCTTGGGCACTGTCCGCTTATTTCTAAAAAATACGACTGTTTTACGTCCTTCCGCCTTTTCAATGATCCCCATTCCCATTCTATTAAATTTTGATAATTGAGGGCGTCTATCGAATCGGTTAATTAGAGTTCGTATGGGATTCTGCGCCTGTGTCTAGCGAGCACGATTTAAAATCTACATGCTTGCATCTTTAAGGTGATAAATGGAACAAATCAACTTTTCTGCTGGTTTGCCATAGTTACGTTTCTCTCGTTTTAAGTACTTTTGGCTCAATTTAAACTGAATATGTCTTTTATATGCGGGCAATTTGTTGTCCTTAGCCTCCATAACTCCATGGCAATACGAGTTGTTCATTGCCTAATGGCTAGGTAAAAAATGACATCTATAACAATTGTGTAAGTGTCTTGGATATTGTTATTATAGGATCAAACACTTTTTCTGTATGCACAGTTATAGCAGTGTTTATTATCATTTCATTTGTTTCAAGGATTTATTGTTGACTCTTATCGGTTCCAACAAATAGTGAGGACTATTCCAGAAAATCAGTAGTAATTACTGATAAGAATCTGGTGAGGGGATGTATCTGCTTGCTGATTCAACCGAGTATTTTAACTTTCCAAAGGAAAAAGGTTAAAAATCTCTGTCATGTTGTTGAGGAAATCATCTGAGGAAAGTAGTGTACTTCTTTTATGCTGATTTTGATCTAACTTCATTTTCTTTTTCCACTCAAACTGTCAATTCTTTTTCAACATGTGCATTTTTGGAAAAAAAATTGTACAGCGTATGGATGTTAGACATCCTCAACTCTTCTATTTTCAGTGAGCATGACATCTAGTATCTGGATATCTCTGATTGGTCCTTAGTCATGTTGGCATTCATCTATCTTCTTCTGTTTTGGATGCCTTCTGGTTTCATTTGCTAATTTTTGTTTCCTTAGTAACATTTCTGTTTTTTGTTTCAGGTGACCTATATCTTTTTCCACTGGGAGAAGGGAACACCATTTTCTGAGGACCAGGGGATGTATAACACTTTGACATGGTGGGAACAAATAGACAACGGCAAGCAATTGACACGTAATAGGAAGTTTCTCACTGTCGTACCGGTTGTGTTGTGAGTAGACCTGTCCATTTGTCTTTGGAGATAATAAAATTCTTGCATGTCATCCATGACAATGATAATCCCGTTTATAGAGTGCATACAATGACACTGGAAAAGTAGTGTTTGTGTGACAAGCATTTAGCAGTCATCAGTACATTATTTAGAACATGCCTTATCACAAGCCAATTAGGTCACCAGATCAAGGATGGCAGAGTCAGGTCGGGTGGCTGGGTCGGCCCCAGCCGATCCCGACCCCGAGTCGGGTCAGAGTCGGGTTGAGTCGGGCCGAGTCGGGTTGAGTCGGACAATGGACTTTGCAAACTTAGTCTCATGGGTGGGTGGGTGTCCCCCCCCCCCCCCAAGTCGGGTCGCCAGGGGCCGACCCGACTTAGAGTCGGCCGACTCCTCTCCGAGTCGGCCGACTTTGCCATCCATGCACCAGATATGGTAGGTTGTTTGAAACTATGACTTGGAATCCTACACACTCTGCACCTACTGGTAATAATCTGAATAAATATGCTCAGCTGATATGCGCATTCTAAAATTGTATTTTGGTCATTATGGTCTTTGTTTTTTGAGAAGTGGATGGTACCACTGATATATATTAAACGAAAAGGTATATAAAGTGTAAGCACTGAGCTCTCAAGAAACCCCTATACAAAGTGCCCCCCCTCGAGAAGAGGAAGGATCCAACTAGCTGCTCGATAACAGAAAGAGAGGAGAGCTATGATTCCCCACCCCACAGGACTCTTTATCCCAAAAAGCCACCCTCTCACAAACAAAAAGATATAATTCTATCGATCGTCCTTGCTTCCAAGTTGGAAATTCTGTTGTTCCACTCAAACCATATTGCCCAAAGAGTGGCGTGGAGGACAAGCCACCAAATGATCTTGTCCCCCAGCTGACTCCATCTTCTGCATCAAGTGGAGAAAAGATGATTCACCCCTTGAAAGCTGCTGAGTGGCGTCATTATGGTCTTTTTACATCTTGAACTGAATATGATGGATGAGGGGTGCAACTTAACTTGTCCTGTAATGTATATTCTAATATATGCAAAGTAGGTATTGACATATATTTGGAATGTCCTAACTGCCAATTGTAGAGGTGTCTTCCTTCACTTTGGAGAGAGGGTAGGACTGAACCAACAAGAAATAAGAACAAGAAAAAGAGAAAAGAAAGGAAAGAAAAGAGAGCACTTATAATGAGAAAGGCACTAGTCTTCCACTGTTTCAGCTGGGAGAAAATAAAAATCCTACAAGAATCCATCTTTGCATCTGGTCCTTAGACCCTCATTACCAACCCATATACCAGATCCTCATTCTAGTTTCTTAACTCTTCATCTTGGATCACTGCAAAGCTGGTAGTTACTTTCTGCAATTGAATGTAAGAGGTTATAATCTGGCCATGAAGTATCATCCATTGAGCCGATTTCCAGATCATATACTTGATGTGGCCTCCATGAGAGAAGAAATGAACTCCCAGCCTGAATAAGCATGGCAGGTGTATTATCTTCAACTATGATTTCTAACCTTGAACTGCTTCTCTTGCAAGCATAATCATCTAATGTAGATTTGCCCTTTGTGTCTGCTTCTTATCATACCACTTTAGATTTTCTAAAAAATATGTGGGGGGAGAAATATGGAAGAAGTTGCACAGAAAAATACTATAAAAAGACTATAGATAGAATCAAATCCTAGTAAAACAGAATGGGATTATCTTTTAGAAATTCAAGAAGGAGCGGAGGGTTTTCTGCCACCTGAGTTGGGATACTAATAGATAGAAAACATTAAGAAAAGTGCATTTGATTGATATGGAGAATGGATGAAGATCCCTTTCCGGAAAGACAGATGGGGTTAGGGATCCCATATACTGGGGAGACTATCTAATTATACGTGCCATGGATAGTTGTCAGTGGTGCAATGTATAAGTGTGCTCCCTGAGTACCTATGCTCTTGGGTGCCTACCTAGGCAGTGCCTATGCAGCAATTTCTTAAGAACTAAGGTAACAAGAAGTGTTTGCGATAATGTAAGTGCTACTAGATGGATGTTTATCATCACCTTAAAAATACACAATCTATAAAGACTAGGAATTTTATAACATTTTACTTTGTAGGAATGCTGGCAAGCGTTCATGGCATGGTGTGCGAGGCACATTGCTGGCCTTTGGACATGGAATAATATGACGCGACTTCTAAAGATGTGCAACCAAAACTTGTTTGCACATATAGAGACTAGCTATTACCTCCCTCCCCCTCTTTTACGTCCACTGAAGTCTATGACTTGCTTAATAACCTTTTCATCCTTCTATCCAGAAAAGGAATTTGCTGAATTAAACTATTCACCATCCGGTTAACAGCACTGCCAGTGTCTGGCAAACAGTTCAACAGGTTCTCACCCATGCCGTGACAGCATAGTTGTCAAAGCGCCAAGGAGTTCTTGTGGTCCTTGAGTGCCTAAGCACTTAGGTGCCCTTCTAGGCGGTGCTTAGACATCCAAGGTGGTGCCCAATGTGATATCTTCCTCCTATATAGAATTTAAGTAT
Source organism: Colocasia esculenta (assembly GCA_014218235.1). Classification (NCBI taxonomy): domain Eukaryota; kingdom Viridiplantae; phylum Streptophyta; class Magnoliopsida; order Alismatales; family Araceae; genus Colocasia; species Colocasia esculenta. Next base: position 104,270,420 of record CM024766.1, read on the forward strand.
CTAAAGGTATATAATGTATGAATAATCAAAATGCATTATGCAATAAAATGTTAATTTGATATTATAATTAAAATTACAACATAATATTCACTAAAAAAATATTAAAAGCATAATATATTTCCATGGTTCTTGAAAAATTAGGATTTTTTTTAAAATTTAATGACGGTGACAATGTTCACAATCTAATGATTGTGAACAGTGTTGGAATAGCTTGAGGCCCTGAATTCTCCAATGTGCAGGTATGCGCACGCAGATCGACCTGCGCGGTCTAGCCCCCCCCAAGGCACCCACCTAGGCGGCTGCCTTGACAACTATGCATGACAGAAACATCATTTGGCCTCTAATTGCTTCTCAGGAAGAACAGCAGGCAGTGGAAAAAATTGGGGCTCTGATACAAATAGAGAGATGGATTATGTGTGAGAAACCATAATCACTATAGGTGCCCAAGTCCAATAATATATACAAATGTTTAGGGTATGCCCCAAGGCGTTAGGAAGTAACATAAAGACATAAATACCACGAGTGATATATACACGATAATTAGTGTATAGGTACTACAGAAAATGGAAAGAATAAGCTACGCACATGTGTATCCCTAAGTGGTGTGTGATCCTTCTTATATGCCACTTCTAATGTTTTATGCCTATTAATAGTATGTTGACAGTGGTACAAGTAAATCCTGATGTATGTGATCGTTCTTCTGTTTGACATTCCTCTAAAATTCATTCTCTGTTGACATTTTGTTGTACTTCAAATTTCTAAGAACATAGATGGGTGCATCATCTGTATGTAATACGGTGATATGCTGATAGTGCATCATCTGTATGTAATACGGTGATATGCTGATAATAGTTGCAGATACCTAGATTTCAAAAAATAGGTGCAGACACCTAGATCAAGTTACCCCGACATCTGTCAGAAGGCATGAAAGACCAAGAGTGATTGTTCCCACCAACCCCCTCCTAATCTGCCAACTTGATGATTTGTCCACTTCATTTCTATTCCATTGTCTAGGAAAAGCAAGCGTTCAGTTGATGAGTTATTACTGATGTTCTACTGACTTACCTTTCCTTTAATTTTGTAATATGATTGACATAGGCAAGTGCTAGATATGTAAACATGTGATGTGGTGTCTGATAATTGTGCTTGCTGTTTTCTGATAATTGACTGATAATTGTGTACTTGTGTTATCTGATAATTCTGTTTGCTGTTTTGTTGTCTAATAGTAGTATATTTGTTAGTTTCATGCACCCGAGACATATTCAACTTTTTCATGTGTCTTTCCCTTTTCCTTTTTCTTGTCTTAGAATACAAGTAGGAGTTTCATATTTGAAAGGATCTTACATAGCAGGGATTGCATTCAGCATGTCTTCACCTTGTCATATTGGTGACAGCTTAGGAAGTAGAGGTTAGAAATTGCCGAAGTATTGCAACAAGAAACAACTAGACATACCTTATCCCAGTTAGAAAGCTCCAGCACTAACGCCGCAGTACAAGTGGACATAACATACTACCTTGTACTACATCATGCCTACTGGGGCCAATCAGAATGATAAACAAGCTATTATTCAGTGTCTGCCCTGAGTTTCCTTTTCCTTGTTCTTCAGGTACCTGATAGCTTCACACACAACTGACTACCGGCATTCGATGCTTTTCTTAAACACTCTTGCTGTTATTGTGCTTGTTGTCGCCAAGTTTCCAAACATGCACAAGGTCCGCATCTTTGGAATCAACGCAGGTCACTGAGACTCGTGGCAGTGTGTTAAATAGATTTTTGCTGATCCGTTTTGGTTGACATCTGGATCTTCATACATTTGTATCAGAGCCAGTATGCATGCTCTTTTGTAGCTGGTTCTTTCCTCATCTGATGTACGGCGAACAAGGGGAGCTTGGGGAGTTATTTGGGAATGTTTTTGTTGTTTCTTGCTGGAAACATGTACCTAGGTTATTATAAACTTTTCTTCTTCTTGTTGTAAGAATGTGTATTGAGCCTTTCGTGGATCCTGTGTACAGTCAACCGATGTTCTTCGTTGGTGGAGAGCAACTGGTATTCTAGTTATGTTTACTCGTATTTAAAAGGTATGCAGAAGTACAGTTGCTATAACTCTCCTGAATGTCTGCTGTTGCAGGAGTCATTTGATCTCTGTGTATTCCTTCTCCACGTTAAATTAAAACTTAGGCAAATGTATCACATATTTGTTGTCGTCTTTTTAAGAAAAGGTATCAGCTGGCTTACCTACCAACAAGATCTCATCCAAGCATGAAAGCGTAACATTCTCCGGGAGCATGGGGGATATCTGTCTATCCTTTTACGGTTTTACCCCTGTTACTGCCTGACGCCAATCCCGCGTCTTCAACGGAACAAAAGGGTGTTGTTTCTTCAATTTTTAGATGAGGGATCCTGAGCATCATTGGCTCCTCGAACAGCGTTATGGGCCTGCTGCTGTTCATTAGATACCTATGAGAAGTCCATTAATTGCCTCTTAGTTGCTTTGTAATTGTTAACGAGTTGCTTTCGATTAGACATTGACCACTGTACAACTTGGATTAATTGGTGCTATCAAAATGTTTTAGCACTTTCTCCGAGTATTTGGCCAACTTCTTCAGTAATGTTTGCATGTTGAAAAAGGCATGTTCCCGTAAATGAGTGATTTTTTTTAAATCTCAAAAGTATAAAATGACAAACATGATCACTTGGAAGGAAGTCCTCCTTTCCCATGCCTTTCCCCCACACCTTTCTCAGAGTAAAATCAGTCATTTAAAAAGGCAGAGGGGCACATCTAACTCAGAAGTATTGGGGAGGACGTTTAATCTATTTCTATGTGTAGAGATCATGGTTCGTCGTACCGCGGCAAACTGCCGCAGTACAGTCGAAACGCACTGTGCTTGGGCACGGGTGAGCCTAGGCACAGTCGGGTCGCCCAACCAGGTGACCCGGCGTGTGCTGCCGTGGCGTGGTCTTGACCGGTCCGCGGTGGCTTTGCGGGGTCCACCGGACTGCGCCGTTTTTTTTTTACTCTCTCTCCCCCCATGTGTTAGGCAATAGGCAATAGACAATTTACTCACATCCGGTGTATTTAAGGGGTTTAAATGATGTCTAATTGAGATAAAATTTTAAAGATAAATTAATTAAGAGATGATACAAATTATAGTAATTTTAGTTTAATTTTTTAAATTAATTTTTCGTCAAATAAAAATTGATCGACTTAATCTCAACATCTAAGGGATCTAAATGATGTCTAATTAAGATAAAATTTCAAGCATAAGTTAATTAATAGATGATATAAATTATAGTAATTTTAGTTTAATTTTTTAAATTAATTTTTTCTCAAGTAAAAATTGTCCAAGAAATCATTAGGTCGGACTTAATCTCAACCATGGTTCACGCGGTACGTGCGAACCGTACCATGAGCCCAGGTACGATCGGGTCACCCCAACAGAGTGACTCGGGCGTGCCGGTATGCCGCAACATGCTGCGGACCAGTACAGTCCGGTCCGCTAAATATATATATTTTTTTCATTCCTCCCTCATATCCAGTACATTTAAGGGTCTAAATGTTGTTTAATTGAGATAAAATTTTAAACATAATTTAATTAAGAGATGATACAAATTATAGTAATTTTATTTCAATTTTTAAATTATTTTTTCATCAAATAAAAATTGTCCCAAAAATCATTAGATCGACTTAATCTCAACATCTATGCATAAAAAACTCTTGATATTTATATTTTTAGAATCAGTACATTTTTCTAATAATTATGATGACTTCAGATTTGATTTTATTATTGAAACCAAATATCGTCCCGTTGAAGTGCACATAGGGTTCGCTGTACCGCGACAAATCTTGTGTGCACTTAAGGGGTCTAAATAGTGTCAAATTGAGATAAAATTTCAAACATAAGCTAATTAAGAGATGATACAAATTATAGTAATTATAATTTATTTTTTATATTTATTTTTTTTCAAGTAAAAATTGTCGCAAAAATCATTAGGTCGACTTAATTTCAACATCTATGCATCAATAATTTCTAATATTTTATATTTTTAGAATCAATATATTTTTCTAATAATTATGATGACTTCAGATTTGACTTTATTTTTGGAACCGAATGTCGTTATGTTGAAGTACACACAATCAAAGATAGTATCAGAATTATATTAATAATATAAAAATGTTCTAAAATTAAAGATAATTATATTTTATATAAGTGATCATGTCTTACGCATAATTTACTATCTCTTTTAATTTCTTAGTGTCATATTAATATTTTATTATAAATTTTAAGACGTTACAATTTTGTTTCTGTTTTCAGATTCTTGGTGTTGATCTAATGGAATACATTGGTCATATCATGAACAACTTTTATGAAGAGCCCAAAGATTGGATCACCCTCGTTTAGGCTGTAGAGAGGCTGCATTCACTGCTAGTTTTGATCACGATATGAGAGAGAATGTCAAGAATAATCTATTGTATCTTTAAGCACAGATCTTCATTTGATGTGATTCTAGTTGAAGCTCGTAGAGGAAGTCGTGGGGAACAACTTTCATGAAGAAGTCTCGAAGAGATATGCCCTCATTTGAGATGTGAAAGGCGCGCATGATAATCTTGTATATGTAGATCATGATATGACAGAGAATGTGAAGAATAATCTACTATAACTTTAGGCACAGACCACCAATTGAGGTGATTCTACTTCGAGTACGAAGCTGAAAAAGAATAGAATAACTTTGATGAAGATCTCGTGAGCATATCAGTCTCTTTTCAGGCTGTAGAAGACGTGATATCTTTGATAGTTTTGGAGGATATGAGAGAGAAATGGGAGAGAGAAATGGTGCATGCATGAGAAGAGATGGAAAATCTATCTTGAATTTAGATGGAAAGTCTTCTTTTGAAGTTTACTCATTTTAAATATTTATCAAATCATAAAACTAAAAAATAATAATTAAACAAGCCATTTCCCCATCGTATCTTTAGCGGTACGCCGTACCATGGAAAATACGGTACAGTCAATCCGGACAGTACGACAAACCTTGGTAGAGATGTCTAGAGAAAGGTTATAGTACAACACTCCTCTTTCCTTTTGAAATCGGACCATACTTTTTTGTTGTTGTAAATCATCTAAATTCAAAATTAAAAGACGAGAAAGATGAACTTGTGTTCTGTACCCTCAATGTTATAGTACAACACTCCTCTTTTCTTTTGAAACTGGACCATATATATATATTTTTGTGTAAATCATCTAAATTCAAAATTAGAAGACGAGAAAGATGAACTTGTGTCCAGTATCCTCTCTACCAGTCAAACTCCTCACATATTTAAAGATCTACGCCAAATCGAGTTCGAAATTTTGATTCGTCTTTACTTTTAGAACAAATTCAAAATTTGATAAACATTCCAGTTTGCAAACTAAGAGTTTTCAAGTTCGATGATTAAGAGTACTGCACGATGATTGTAGAAAGACATTTCTCTATGTTAGAGAAGGGTTAAAAAGAATATCCCTTGGGACAGGAGAGTTGCCTCTAACTGTTAAGCTTAGTGTGGATCCAGAGGTCAAATTAAACCTAGGCTAGAGACAACCTGATGGATAAAAGAAGAATACTAATGATATATCCAGTTCAGAGAGACAGCCTAACAGGAGCCTCACATATTGATCAGCTTGATATTCGACAATTACTCGTATATTTAAATATTTTAGATGTGCGAGGTTATATCGTTTGCTCGTTCTTGGCCTATCGCTATATATATAGAGTAATACTGTGGTACGGCGGTGCGGCACCGCCGTACCACATCCTACATCGTCGGATCTCCATTCGACGGTGTGTTAAAAAAAAAAAAAATCAGATCTTGTGTTTCGGATCTGGGATCCAACGGCCCCAACTCGGATACGGCAGGGCCGCACCCAGCGACCTTGCCGTATCCGAGCATATATATATATATATATATTGGGGAGCGTCAGACATATTATCAAGTGCATGATCATTAGCAGGGACGGGTACAAAAATTTTATTTAGTGAGGTCACTTAAATTATTATTTAATATTTATATAAATAATATATTATATATAATATAAATAAATATAATACTTATAAGGGGTGATCCCACTGAGACAATTCAGTAGGGTCACCTCTTATATAAAAACTCATAAACTTCCTAATTTATATGATCATTTCACACACAAAAAATTGAGTGGGGTCACGTGACCCCACTCATTATAAGCTACGTCCGTCTATGATCATTAGTAGACTTGGATATACAGATCACATCCTTTGAGCATGAGTCAATAGGGAAATAAAAGTCCAATGGGAGGAAATTTATTGTGACTCAGTCATGAGTTGTACAAGAGGAGAGAGCTATTTGCTTATGAAAGATCAATTATCTGATAAAAAGGTCAAGAAAGAGCCATTAATGGAGTGGAGGTACCGCTGTATATATGAGGGTTGAGACAAGAATGAATTAAACTAATCCTATATCGAAAATCGAGAGAATATTATTGGTGGCTATATATGTGGTCCATAATTAACTTGCTAGGCACCTTTTGGAGATAAAATTATGCAGATTTGACTCAAAGCAAATAATACCTCACAAGAGTTAAATTAGACTATGACAATAAGATATTAGAACACGATCCGTCCAATACGATATGAGCTAGTCTAAGGACGAATTAGACAAAAGTTGGTGGACCTGTAGTGACTCAATCATGAGCTGTACAAGAGGAGAGGACCATAAGAGAAGAAAGCCAATATGGAGCCACCAACGAAGTGAACCTACCACTGTATATAGGAATGGGGCAGGAATGAATTAAATTAATCTCATATTAGAAATTAGAAGAATGTTACTAAGCTATATACATGAGATTGTGATTCATAACTTGTGAGTTATTTAATTTGGAGATAAAACTATGCACACTTAGTGCAAAGTGGATAATATCTCACAAAAGTTAAATTCGACTACGACAAAATCATTTCCTTCATGCTCTACATTGGAAGAACAATATGGCATTGTTCGGAGAGAGGGAGAGAGACAACATATAGTGTACCGAAACCGTTTCCGTGCCTACTTCACTCACGATCTCAGGTCTTAGGGTACTAGCTAGATTACCCAACTTAAAATTTTAGGAAATGAATAATATATATATATATATATCTATATATTTAGTTTCTTAATGTATATTATAGCTATCTATAAATTATTTCTATTTCAGCTAGAATGAGTATATCCTAGATATATCTACAAGTTATTTCTATTTCAGCTATAATATGCATATTCTAATCCCTAAATGTACCAAGTGAATTAATCCAATTCAAATCTTAATGTATAGTACGTGAAGTGGGTAAGATATCATAATTTTCTTTTATTTTTATCCGCATGCCACTAAATGTGAGTTATACCTCGAAGCTGCATACATGATGTAAGAGTACTGGAAGCCAACCCAAGTCTAAAGGAATCATGTTAGTGTGGATACCAACAGTAACTTACAATTGGTGAATTTTATAGGAGAAACACTTAATACTCTAAGTCAAAATACTCATGTATCTACTGATACAAGTGAGTGTGAGTACCCCACTAATATATTCCATGTTCCCTGTGTTTGAGTTTATTGTCATCTTTTTAGAATATTTATTTCAATATTCTCTTCTTGCATAATGATCGGCTTTGAATAAGGAATTTTAAATTAAATCTCATGAAGTGATTAGGAATATATAATCAAGTAGATCTACTGTTATCTGACATCACTGATTGAGACTTTTGAGACAAGAGTTGTTTTGAGGATCTTTGACAGCAAGAACCATTGATATAAATCAAAGAAAAATCCAACTTTCCTAGCTAGCTAGCTAGCTAGGTTATTCCTTCCCCCGATCGGACCATCTAGAATATTTAGAGGCGCGAATGCAGTTTGACAGTTAAATGTGACTCGGCACTTTGGTAACTGGTATCCAAGCTAACTTTTTCGTCGTCTACTCTACTTATTCAGGATAACGGCCGATGATAATTTATCCCCCATTCTTCTTATATATATACAAATTAATTTAACTATCCTATCAGAATAGAGAAAAATATGATCAAAGTAAAAAAAGAAAAAGAGAAGAAGAAGCTTCTATATAGTCAAAAAACTAAAATGGCATCCCCCCCGATCCCATTAACATGTTAGGTAATTCTTAGGTCCTGCATGCCGTATAGTAGACTGAAAAAAGCAGTGGATGAAAATTACACTCGATGATATTTATCGGTGCTTGAAATTTGTAGGTGAGCGAGTGAACTGCTCGGAGCGCGCATGGAGCTGATCGGTAGTCAGTACGTACGTAGTCATCTGAATTTAAGCTTTACTAATTTTACTTTGTCATGCACTCCGAGGGAACTGAAACTTATTGCATTCACGTACGTACTCTGATAAAGTTGGGAGGCCACGGAGCTCTGCATATATATCTTGGCCTGTTCGATCGTCCCAGCTGCACGTGGCAGTACTCGAGGGGCGTGCTCTGGTTCTCCCATTCGTATCGTTTGCCTTTTCGCTCTTCTCCGCTGCATTAATCCTCCTCCACATGGAATTGACTTTTAACTACGGCTCTTGCGAGAGAGAGGTGAGACAAGCCACTGTGCTTCCACGGCAGGAGAGCGTGGGAATCCCCTCCGGAGTTGCACCGGGAAGGAAGAGGCCAAGCGAATGAGACAGGGGGCGGGGTCGCCATTAAGTTCCCGGTGCAGGGGAGGAGCAGGAAAAAGGATATGAGGAGGGCTTTGAGCAGCACCGAAGTGGAAACTGTGGCCACACTACGTCTCGCTCTTGCATTTTGTCTTGTATGGTGCGCTAGAAGCACCGTAGCGCTTGTCTTCTTCAGTGGGCTGGAGCACTTTCGGACCGTCTCAATACGACCATCACCGGTCCAGTACAATAAGCTAAATGCGAATGGCCTATGTGGGTCAAAAACGAACCCACCCATCAGAGATTGTCGACGTTGTTACAGCTGGTTAGGGATCGGGAGTCGCAGTTGTAGTTCGTACGTGTTTCAAGTGCTTAGCTAAGGTGACAGAAGTACTGAATGAATGAAAGACAAGTCCTATTATTAATCTATTTCCGGTGCAATATTCTATCCTAAACTATTGGGTTATTAGTGGCCTCTTCGGATTTACTGTGTGGGTGGGGTTAGATGTATGAATAATTCCGATGAAATTTTATGATTCATATATAGGAAAAAAAAAGGCTCCTTGACATGCAGAAATATCATGAATATGTGCACCTTCGTTTAAGGAGTAAGAGGTCATGATTATCCTATATCTTCTGACTTCTGATGATACTAATTAATTAAGGGGCATGTATGTGAAATTAAACTACAATGCTACGTATGGCCATGGCAGTACTCTTCGTTAATTATAAAGAGGACACTCATGTGATATAGTAATCAAAGAAGCTTAAGATGTAAATATTAGCAGAATTATTTACGTAAATCCTTAAATTTATACTTTGATAGTGTACCTCACTCGGAGCTGCAGGCAGCAGATTTTGATTGGAGATTTCGATTCTTCAACTCGAACCCTATTCAACATTGTCCACTTGCTATAAGCTGTCCTCTGATATGCTTTGATGTGACGAAGATTAATGCTGAACGTTTGAATTATTGATGGCTAGGTTTCTCCACATCGATCATTACAAATTGTTCCCATCTCGATCTGCCGCAGTCATCCCATTTATCATTCTTCACGTTGGAAAATCTCCTTTTTCTTCCCCTCTTTTTTTAACGATTAGACAGTTACTTCTATTAAACTAACCAACAGCTAGCTATTACATAATACGTAAGCTAGAGAGAAGAAAACAGAAATACACTAGAACACGCGAGTAGAGATAGTCATAATTAAGATAGAAACTACTGACCACAGTAGAGAGATACCAAGATAATAGTGAAAATAGACCATATCCACGTACCAACAAGGAGATACCAACAGAGTTCTCCACATTTGATTGCAGCAGATACTGGATTCATCTATCTCTATATCACTTTCCAGTTTCCACACACACAATAGCCAACAGTTCCCCCAGCCAAGAAGTATGGTATTAACGCACGCTATAAGATCTAATATTGTCCGCCAGATGCCCATATTAACACAGTTTTAAGGTTGAAAGCCACTCCATATGTTTGAGGATATAATCAACTGTCCGCCTATACCAAAAATCTCTTCAAACAGGAAAAGATCGGACACCGCGGACAGAAAGAACAGCCGCACCGTATCTGGTCATGACCGAACACAGGTACGTCTTGCCTGCAGCAAAATACAAACACACGTACGAAGGGAAAGATGTGTTTGCGTGAAATGCCTACAATTTTCCGTTTATTCCTCACAAGGACACATATCGACATATGCTTATGCACTCATCCAATTTTTAAAGAGCCAGTGTCCCAACAACGCGTACTATTATATTAATAAAAGCAAATGAAAGGCTCGACATGGGGGTTAGCACGAGGGAAGTGGAGGAATTATTCTCCATCACCCATCCCAAGGGGGAATGTTTTGCGGGACCCTCGTTGCCTCCTAAAAAAGTGTGTACGGGGAAGAGAGGGGGCCTGCCAGTATTAAAAGAAGAAAGAAGATGCACTGAGAAGGCAAGGACGGAGGCGAGGAATGTGGACTATTATGTGCGAGGAATGGGATGAGGAACCAACATGAGCTTAAGCTTTCCGTTGAGGCACGTTAACCTTTAGGTTGGAGCAGGTGAAGAAGTTCCGAAGTCCCAATATACTGACCTACCTGGTCACACATTGTCGTAACGAGAGAGAGAGAAAGAGAGATGGTGATGACAATGGAGTGGGGAGAAGAGCCTTGGGGGAGGGGGGGGGGGGGTTCTGAGAAGCCTTTTTATTTTTATAGTAGTTGTACAGAAGTGCCTGCAGTATCACTAGTCACAAAATGTATAATAGTGCCATGTGAAAGACCTCAAGGAGGAAGCAGGGTCATACCTAGTTACTTTCCCTTCCACAGAGCTCTTCGCTGAGCTTTCATGGCTGGGAGAAATCTTTGTGGGTATGACGAGACAAGACATATCAGAGCGGCCAGAGACAATAGAAACGGAAAATATTGAAGAACAGAAGAAATCTCATAATGGTAGCATTGCCATTTCAATCACTTGTTCACAAAGGAGAAAAAAATGATCATGGGAAAACAAACATATAACCAGGCACTCGTTTTCTCTTTCTCTACCTTATTTTGTTCCATACAGACAGGCATAACGCACCAGCTCTTGCTAAAACTCTGACATTATTTTCAGGCTCGACAAGGGATACACCACAAGGTGACACACCGTCCATTCTCGTCTTTTAACTGTTGTTTTCTTGTTCTCCTCAGTGTAGGAGACAGACCAATCCACGAGCCATCGTGTCGCAGGAACGATAGCGTTTCTCTCACCTGTTAACCCTGGAAAAAGGAGGGGAAAAAAAACAGTCGATTCTACCAGTCCCTTCCCCTTAATCCCTCCCCGCAGCAAGCAAGAGACGAATTAAGCCCTGATGGAGCACAGGTTTCGAAGCCAACTAAAAAGAAGCTTCACATGTTCACAGTAACGAAGCGGAAAAGAAACAGAACAGACGGAGGAGAGAAGATAGCGAATGGAAAGAAGTGACAAGACAAGCGAGAGAAGGGAAGGAAGAGAACCTCCATGCTTGTATCATGTCTGCTGTTAGTCTTGAAGAAATTAACTGCAAACTTATCGACCATCATCTCACCACCACCAAAGTAGAGAACCTAAAAAGTGAACTGTGGAAGATTTGTGACACCAATGTCTTCATCCTCATCAACAAGAGAACCTAAAAAGTTATCAAGTGTAAGAGATATATAACACCATGCACCAATGTCTTCGACCCAAGCCGGTAGCAAAAGACGCCCTTTTTATGACTCTTCGATCGGCTCCTACCACGACCCACCACCACCACCCATCACTCCGTTCCAGAACACGGAAGGGTCACTGCCATGTGCCCTAGCTTGATCGATGTCAGTGTCAGCTGTTGAGACCTGCCTCAAGTCCTCAAAGGGGAAGAACACCCTCCCACCACCTTCCTGCACACCTTGCACGTCGGTGTAGGCGCCACCTCCACCGATCCCATCCACGGGGAAGCTAAGCGTGTTCGACCTGAAGTCTTGCAGGCCAAAGCCAGGTGGGTACACTGCACCCGCCTCCGGCATCGCCATCACCATCGGCATGAAGGGACTCAGCCCTCTTCCGGAGATCCCGCCCCGCAGCAGCTCCATGGCGGACAGAGCGTTGACGCCGCTGGTGGCGGCCGAAGAACATGTAGCTGGGTTGGGCGGAGAAGTGTTGCTTTGGGGGGCTCTTTCCATGTTGTGGAACTCGCTAAACTCCCCGGTCAGGTGATTCTGCGGGAAGGCGAGGTTCAGGTCCTGCCCCTCACGGAATTTAGGGTTCTGGGCTGAGGAGGACACGAGGGGAGGAGCAAGATCGGGCAGCTTCTTCGCCGAGGTGACGGACGAGGAAGAGGTGGTCGGCGCCGCGGTCATGGCGGTGCCCGAGGACCTCTTGTTCTTCCTGGAGCCTCCACCCACGGGGACGTTCCTGAGGGAGCCTCCCTCGGTCCAGTACCGCCGGCAGGTCTTGCAGAAGTACCTGGGCTGGGAGAGGCTGTAGTTGTTGTAGTAGCAGAACTTGGTGTTGGTGGATTGGCATCTTGGGCAGTTTAGGGCGTGCTCCTTCTGAGGTCTGGGCCTTCTCTCCACCAGCTGCGGCCTGGCAGAGCACGCGGTGGCGGCGGACGGCATCATCACCATCCCCTCCATCGGGGACTTCACCACCAGTCCTATCTCCTGCAAACACAACCCCATGTCACATACCCTGTAGAAGTGAGAAGAAAGAAAGTGGGTGAAGAAGAAGAAATGCCGGGGGGATAGATCATACACAAGCTTCTAAAAGATGATCTTATCTTGCGAAAACAAACAGGCCAGAACAAAAGCAAAGGAGGCTTCTTTATGTTCTCAAGAACACACAGCCACCGAAAAGGCAAAAAGGAGAGGGAGAAATAAAAAAAGACAAGCACCAAAGTTTGTGAAGGGGAAATTTTTTTACTTTTGCACATCTCGCAGAGAGCCATGACCACCACCTTGTCTCCTCCCCCACAGCTTTATTGCATAAAGCGGGGAAAAAGAGAAGGGATGCAGGAAAAAGAAGGTTGTGCTGTTTTCAAGGTTAAAAGAGGATTATAGCTAGAGACAACTCTGGCCAACAGATGAAGCGGAGGCTACTCGGGGGCTTGGAGAGATCTATAAAAGGGTACAAGAGTATATCAGAGATATCTGCATCAAATTCATCAAGCCACATAACCCAAGGGGAAAAAAACATAATATAAATTATAAAGCAGGATATAAAAGAGAGAGAGAAGGGACGCGACTGCCCTCTTCTCACCATCCATCAAAACAGAAGAACCAAGAGAAAAGAAAAGAGAAAGAGAAGGGACGGCCGGGATCAAGAGCTATAAACTTTCTGCAAATTTTACCTGGGGCCATTGAGCAGTATCCATGCGAGGCCTTTCTCTGGGGTGCAGGCCTGTGCTAACCTGAAGAATGGAAAACGGAGGACAGAGAGAAAAAATTAAGGCTCTTCTCCCTTTTCCCTTCCCTGGAGCAGCTATCGGAGCGCCTCCGCTTCGAACTGCAGGAGAGAAAGCTTCCTAGCTTGGATGGCCTTGCGAGTTGGGGAGTGTTTTTTATGTCCGCCAGCCCCAACTCTCCCTCTCAGACATGAAATCGGGTGCTTGGGGTGGGGGGGTCGGGGCTGGGGCGTATGCGTGTACATGTGTGTGTGCATGCTGTATTCTTTTGTTATTACCATAATAATATACAAATATGCATATTGTTACTTTAGCCCCTATAGAAGCACATGTATGCGCTAAGTACCGCTCGTAGAATTTACATATCAAGAAATCTCTTCTATTGATGAACATTTCTCCTCCACCGGCAAATTGAGAGGATCTTTCATGTCCTTGCATGTTGATCTCTTAATATCTATAATCTATATTTGATTTGTGAGACAGACACTGTTTATGTAAACTATGCCAATTAAGTTAATTCTGACGACTGTAGAGAAATTAAAAAGGGCAAGTCACTCACTGTAAAAAGATGAAAGTGTGCGTGAACCGACAAATAATTAATCCTCGTCAGACAAACGGCTGAAAGTTTCAACACCACCATCATATTCATATACCGGAAGCCAACAAAGGTGAAGTTAAGCTTCTCATGCACGAATGCTAAAAGACAGAGAGTTCAATCTGCTCTAATCCCATTTTTTCCCTCTCTTCTTCTTTGTATATATATGCTGCCGTACATTTCTTTCTTCTGGGTCTGCCTCTCCTCACGTTAGGGTACAACCTTTTGGTTATGCGCCATCACCTCTGCCTCTGGGGCAGCCTCTCCCTGTATCTTCATATTCCACTACACGTAGCTGCAGGGAGGAACACGCAAGCTGTTGTGTGGCTGCGAGTTATGGACTCCCCTTCACCAGCCACCGGCATGGGCTCCCACTGTTGGTAGCCATACGGCGGACCAGTCATAAAGCGCAGGGTTCAAAGAGGCAGAACGAGTGCGGAGATGATCAAGAAGTTGATTAAGTGAGACTTTGCTTTGGACGTTCTTCTCGTCAAAATTGCACAGGATGACACTATACCGATATACGATCTACATTACTACCATTGTACGTTTAGCTTAAGCATTCAAGTGCGCCTGTCACGTACGTAAGTAATGATTTTGAAATTGCACGGTCCTATGTGATGACACGTCTCACAATACGATCGACCTACACCACCATTGTACGTCTAGTTTGCATATTCAAATGCATGTTTATACATATGAAAGTGTAGAGGCAAAACTCATCTTTCCCATATTGCCTCTACGTGAGTACGTAGTCCACGACCTTTTCACTATATTATGTACAAACAGAGGGAGGGTAGTGTGTATGTGTGTGTGGATGGGGGGGGGCGGGGCCATATGCGAAGGAGGCGATTAATGCTACATGTACTTACCCACTGCTATATGTACTATTTTATTGCAGGTGAGCTAATACGCTTTACGTGGGCGGTGGGTGGATCCTGCGTGACGGGGTCCGCAGCTGTACACTGTTGAATGCCCCCCCTCCTCATTGTCCTCAACTCCTCCTCGCCCGACCCCACCCATCATGAGAGATGCACCTACGTAACCATGTATGCTGTACTGTATAGTAGTTCCCCGTCCCCGGCCGCTGTTGTCGAGCAAAGCAGCTGGAAGTCCTAGAAGACAAGAGACCACGTACGAGTCGTATGAAGGCTGCTGCCATGGCAGAGACACGGGGAGAGAGAGAGAGAGAGAGAGAGAGCGTTTTATCTACTTAAGATCATGAACAAAGACTTGCTTTTTTTGAATTCACAAAAAGAACTGTGAACACGGCATTAATTTGTTGGGTTTGTGATGGACTAAAGATTGCAACGTGAGGAGGAGAAGAAAAGGATGCCGAAGATGGGTGGAGTACTGGACTTCAATTAATTAAATTCAAAGTCCAATTGTTCTTGCGATCGGTGTGGCAGGCTGCCTTTGGGATTGCAGTCTTCTGGGCGTCCGTCGTCGGGGAGACGAATGGGGGCGGTGGCGGTGATGGGGTCTACCGGAGAGAGGGAGAGGGAGAGGAGCGGGTGGATGATGAAGCGAGCTCGCGGCGTGCGGCCGGGGACGACCGGGAGGGCCGGGGAAGCAGCCGACAAAGGAGAAGCGGGCACACGTTTCAGTCGATCACCCGCTGGATCCGACTCTTCCTTCACGGGGGATATGGGTGGGGCCCCCGGCTTGCTCGTAGTGCGCCTGCACCGGAAGACGGTCGGCGAGACCCCCCACGCGATGGCGACGGCCTCCCACGATCCCTCCGGGTCCAAAACTCTCTTTTCTTAGACCACGAGCAGGGTATGGATATGTTCTTCTTCACAACAGGATGGAACTGCAGGGTATGAGCACCGATCGTTTTCCTTAGTCTATTTGATACGTGACTTTAGATGGATAGAAAAAAATTGTTTCCTGTAATATAGAGATATCTATACAATTTATTCTGTAATTTAGGAGAAATAGAATCTGAGAAATTACTCTGACTGTATAAAAATAATCACAATCTAAGTGTGCGTGTGCATGTGGAGAGGATATTAATTGTGACAATTCAAATTAAGGTGATGCAGTGTGTAGTGTCTTTAAATATTGAGAGAATTATCAATTCATCCCTATTTTTTAGGACTTACTTTAGGTTTCTGGCTCTTTAAAAAATTATGTAGTTATATATTTATTTTTGTAATTATAAATATGTAAGTGAGGGGTTTAAAAATAAATCTCTAAAAAATAAGTACTAATTGATAATTCTTCCTTAAATATTTATAAATTCCAGCGTCTTTACATAGTAAAATAGGTAAAAACCGAGATATTTGAAAAATATTTTTTTAATCAAATTTTAGTATTAATAAAGGAAGAAAAACAAGAACGAGGGGTTATATATAAACCTCGTACAAAAAAAGGGAATGGGGCAGATGAAGGGTAATAACCTTATTTTTTTTTTGGTAATGAGAAAATTCTGCCCAGCGTAATTTTGTGGGCTCAGAATTGGTATTCGTGAACTCTAAAATCAGGACTTGGCAGCTCCTACTTTTCGTGTATCTATATTGTCTTTACCTTATTTGATCGAAAAAATTTTAGATCTACACACCTCAAAAATTACATGTAGATCAAATAAGTTCCCTAAGTTAAAAGAATATTATATAGCAAGTACAAATTATAAGTCTATACCCGAGAAGATAAAAACTAATGTTTATAGAGATAAACAATCTCAATCAAACGTACGCCCAATAAGAACTAGAAGTCGAAGTCTCGGGGGATGGGAACAATATCATCGTTGGTTTATTTCTCTCAATCCTAGGAACAACATACTTAAAGTATGACTTTAGCTCAGGATCCGATGGTTAATTTAGATGAGTGTGACATTGAAAATTGTAAAAGAGAGTGACATCGTTCGTTATTTACGAAGAGCTATTGTTCAACTTGATGAGTAACCCACGCAGTTCCCGATCCGATGGTCTAGAGAACTGAAATTTCACCGCCCCCAGATCCTCGTGATGGCATTTTAGCTAGTATTTTGACGACCCAACAAATCTTACGGGCCACTTTGATACTAGAGATACTCCTAATTAAATCTAGGGTATTTCTGAGCAAACTCCTCTCCACTCTCTAAATTTTGGGGAGGGGGGAATTATTACTCAGGAGTATTCTTAATTATCTAGAGTTATCTTTAGTTAATTCTGCCCCTCCTCTTGAGGTGAGGAAGGAAAGGTTAATCTGATTAACTCTTTTTTTAAAAAGATTTAAAAATTGTTAAATTAATATTTTAATATTATTTTATTTATATATCTCGTAAAATTTGTAATTTTTTTTATTTTTAATTAGAACAGTTAAATTCAAGAGGAGTAGTTAATATATCTAAATTTATTTTTTTATTGAGAGATAAAAATTGGAAGAGTTAATTTCTATATTAATAGATCCATGATTAAACTATCCATGAGTAACTTAGTTTTTTTATCAAAGCAGGTAGAAGTAACATTGATGGCATAAACATTGGTGGCATTTCTGTTCTGACCTCTCAAAATCATAAAAATATCTTCATACCTAGATGTTTTTAAAGATTAATTATCTGTCGGATAAATATGACTAAGTTACGAAAGATGAGAAAGAAGAACGTTGCTCTCGCCCCTTGGAACTTCGCCCGAGATCCCTTCTTCACCGCTAGGGGTGTAAACGAGTCGAGTCGAGCCGAGTAGGATGCTGCTAAAATTCTGTTTGTTAACTTTTAATCGAGTTCGAGTCGAGCTCGAGTTATATCGAGTATTGAAAATGTCTGTTCAAATTCGACTCGTTTAAATACTCTCGAGTTCGAACCTTTAACGAGTATCTTAACGAGCTTAATTGAATTTGCGAGTTTGTATATATAAGTAAGTCCAATCCAATCTATAAGTAAAAAATTGATCGTTCATAAGACCTAAATTTATCTTATTTTAAGCTTATATCTCAATAGTTTTGATAAGTTATTTAATTTAACTATTTTAATATAATGTTTGAAATATATTCATAATTTGCCATAAGTAATATGAGATTAATAGATAGACACCATAAGGGAGGGGTTGGTGCGCGACAAGGTAGGGGCAGTGCTGCAACTCTCATTCGCATACCGCCAAGAGCCCCCTTTCTGCACCGTCGATGGTACTGTGGCCGCCGAGAGCACCGTCTGCCACTGACATATGATCCACAGTGGTCGCCAGAGATGCCAGTGACCGACAATGTACCCCTCGGCCCCACCGGGGGGCTCACCTACTACGCAAGTCATTCTTGGGAGGAAGAAGATGGTTGATACGCTGGGGAGACCTTGCAACACTAAATTTTATGTTCATGCCCCTACTTACATGATTTGAGTATATACCATCATTTGCATAATTTGTGTATATACACTGTGGATTTGGTCTATGACATTTAAACCCTCATAAATATTTTATATTGTAATAATAACTGTATAAAAATAAATAAATATTTTTATATCAATATATACTTATTATATTAAAAAAATATTTAAACGAAGTGTTAGCGAATACTTAGATAAGTTCTTAACGAATATTTAATCGAGCTCTTAAACGAGCTGTTCATGAGTATAGTCGAGCCGAGCTCACATGTGTTTAGACTCGATCGGCTCGTTTATGAATCGAGCTTTTTTTTTTGTTCAAGTTCGGCTCGTTAATTAAATAAACGAGTCGGACCAAACTTTTATCGAGTCGAGCTTCGAACTACTCGTCGAACGTATTAGCTCGTTTACACCCCTATTCACCGCATGTTCTCTTGAGACAGCTCATCTTTGTAAACTTTTGAGCATGATTAGGATTTCCCCTTTTGTGTTGCTATAAAGTCTCTTAATTTAACTCTCTTTTTTTATTAGAAGGATTGTCCTTCATTGGCCTACCCCTATTGCCCTGCGGCGTTCTATCCTTGGCTTTTTTCTCTAATATTTCACTAATAAAATAATTATTTATATATTTTTTAAAACTTGACGAGTAACCTTTTCTTATCTCTGCCCCATCAATTCGGAGAGCTTGAATCTATTGGGCCAATTAATAGACTTTTAGATGTACTCCCAAAGTCACGACTAAAATCATGACAAATAATTAGTTCCTACACCTGCATTAGTTCTTCTAATGAATGATCGACGACAGAAATTGGCCCTACTTGACATAATCTAGGGATGTCGAGAGAGAGAGAGAGAGAGAGAGAGAGAGAGAGAGAGAGAGAGAGAGAGAGAGAGAGAGAGAGAGAGAGAGAGAGAGAGAGAGAGAGAGAGAGAGAGAGATTAACTAGTTAGTGATCCCCTTATGTATAGAAAAGGCCAGACGGTAGGGAGATGTATGCACACGGTCTCCATCCTTCGATCGGTTGTCATATATGCATGCAAAGGTTGAGAGAGGAGATAGCTTTTGCTATAAGAAACCCCTCCTTTGCTAGTCACTTAGAACTTAGAAGGATGAGGGAACAGGATCACTGTTGATCTCCCGCCCTCTCTCTCATTTAATCTATACATATCACAACAGCAGTTGCTTCTACGTACCCTTATCGTGCACAGGAGAGACGTAAAGGGTCCTTTGGCATCATTAATTTCTACCCTCTAATATTGGTCGCCCAGAGCTAGAGCGGATACCACCCCTTTTGCCATGCATGGAACCCCGACCCTCTACCTCCAGCAGTCAACATATGCTTGCCGAACACACACACACATGTAAATTTATGTCAGATATTTAGAGATAATAGTAGTTCATATTTTCCTTTCTCAACTCCAGAATATTATCTACAACAATGATTTTTCTGATGCTTATTTGAGGATTATGATACCGAAATTGTAGGAATTAAGTTATTTTACAATTAACGTAAGAATCAGAAGGGCAGTAGACTAAGCCATACACTTGAAGTTTAAAGGTTAAGTAGTTAACTCAAGAAACTATTCAGCTGAGTATCAGGAACATAAGAGCTGTTAAGTAGTAGTGATTTTCATGGATAAGCTGCTTTTGTTAAGCGTTGAACTCATACGATTGTTTCAATTACCTCAGACCCTTTATGTCTTATGTTGATGCTATTTTCTTAGTCTCTTTGATAACTTGCGATAACTCACACTTATTAGATTTGATAACTCAAACAGTGATTTAGTAAGATAGATACTGTAGTGGACCATTCGGACTGAGGTTTATCGGTTCTGGTGGCCAGTGTGTGGCTTTTGGCTTGTTTTGGAGTGTTTTGCAGGTTGTTTGGACATTGTGGGCCGAGAATCTGGGCCCAAGATGCCTACTAGTTCTCTGTCTGTGAACGCAACAGGGGTGAACGTCGCGTTCTGAATGCGACGGTTCAGCGCGTCGCGTTCACGTTGCCGCTGTTTGGGGTAGTTCGGCTGCATGCCCGCTGCGTGGCGTGCGCGGAGCAGCCGGCTAGCGTCAGCGGCGAGAAGGCAACGGTGATGCGCATCGCATTCTTGTCATGACAGTCAGGTATGTCGTGTTCTTAACTGTGAGAGGTTAAGAACCTAGGTCAGCCAAATAGAGCTCAGAAAGCTCTGCTCGGCCAGGAGAAGGCTTCTTCCGGCTGGTTCTTCGCGATTTGAGGTTTTGGAGTGGTTTTCGGCGTGCTCTCATCGCGAGGACGTGGTGCGGAGCGGGGGAAATGCCGAACTGTTGTCGTTCTTCGCGTACTTCGCGTAGGTAGGAGATTCCACCTTGTTTCTTGCTATAGATGATCTGTTGAGCATGTTTAATCCATTATATGAGTTGTAGATGTTAGATAGCATGCTAGTGTAACTGTTAGAATGTTTATAAATGCTTTTTAAGGATGTTTGCATGGTTTGCATGGGCTTTTCGGAGATGGAACCTCAGAGTTGGGGCTCTGTCTGTGAAGGCGATGGCTCAGGGTGTCGCGCTCAGAACGTGACAGTCCGACCCATCGCGTTCTGCTTCAGAACGCGCCGTATCGAGGCGTCGCATTTTGAAGGCGATGGAGCACCCTATCGCCTTCCAGTTTCCGAAGGCTATGCGTTTGTGCATGGTTACGTGATTATCGTTTGGCTTTATTTCTTATTCGTAATACTGGTAAGCGGTGTGTTGGCATGCGTCGAGATTGAGGACTGCCATGTTTGCTTGGTTTGTGAGTACGTGGCAAGTAGTACGACGCCTATCGTGGTTACCTCTCTAGTCGGGTACCCCAGGTTTTGTGTGATCCAAACACGTGAGTGTTCGGGTTTTGTTCTGGTACTGTGTGTACCGTTGAAGATTGTGTCGTTTTCTTGGACACCCTCACTCTTGTGTAGAGTTGTACGTTTGGCTGAGGGAAAGACGGCAGAGGGACAACAACTTGTGAGAGTTGTGTTTAGTCTCTTGCAGCATGCTCGTGGTTGGGGGTACGGACACCAGTAGACGTACTGGGCCCCAGCTAGTCCTGTTTTCCAGTGCCTCACTTTAGGAAGCTTGGGCCGGAGTCCCTAAAGGTGCCAGGTATGGGCCTGCGGTAGTGTGGTGCGCAGGTGTGGTGTTGGTTGGTCTCCACAGTTTCTTGGCCTTGTTGCGGTGGAGCGGCAGCTGGACCTTTCGTCTGAGACTGCAAGACTGAGAGGTAGTCCTGTGTGGTTTGTCCATGTTAGTTGCTGGTGTCGCGAACCGGTCTTTGTGACCCGAGTGTGGCGTTCCCTACTCTAGCTCGTACACTTGGATGAGGTTTGCCATTTATTTACTAAAGTTTGAATTCTGTTAATAGCTTTGTGATATTTGTTATTTACAGCTTTAACATCATGTGTAGACAGTAATATAAATTACCTAGTGTAGCTTCCTATTCCAGTACTTTGTGAGTTTGGTTTTGTGCGGCTTTTGGGGGAGTTTCCCTACTGAGCTAGTGACTTGTGAGGCTCACCCCTACTCCTTTCAGGTGAGGGAGAGCAAGAGGCTTCCCGTCCTTCGTCTAGTTCAGAGCCCCATCGTAGCGGAGTTGGACTTGCACCTCCAGCAGTGTAATCTTTATTTTCTATTTATCTTGGGGTATGCCCCAGGTTACTGTACTTTGTATTTGACTCTAGTTGAGGACTAACTATGTATATTTCATGTAAATATTTGTGAGATGTGAAATCTTATATATATTTGAGCTGCTTCTTTTATATTTGCACGGACATGTGAATGATATCCCTTGCAAGGCTATGGCTCGTTCGCGGGAGGTGGAGTCGGGTCAAGCTCATTATTAGGTAAATGGGTTTGAACGGCGAAGACAACTACAGTTGGTATTAGAGCAAGGTCCTGGTCTCTACTTTAGTCCACTACTAGTAGTTGGCCCTAGTTTTTGTATTGACTTGTTTGCATGTTATGTGGTTGGAATGCTGTATGTGCAGAATCAGAAATGGCAGATAGGAGAGATTGGGGAGGCGGTGGAGATGAGCCAAAGGAGACTACACATCAGTTAATTGTGAGGTTATGGTAGAGTATTACAGAGATTCAGACGAGATTAGATCAGCAGGCACCAGTACAGCCAACAACTATGGCACCCTAGATTATAAAGGAGGCAATACTAGTGGCACCACCCCCACCACCACCGGGAGTCGAGGTACCAACTACTGTACCCGTACTTCCAGCAGTACCAGCACGACCAGCCAGCGTAGAGGAGTCTACGGCTCTAGTGGAGAGGTTTTTGTGGTTGCAGCCACCTACTTATTCTGGAGGCCCAAACCTAGATACGACAGAGCACTGGGTACATGAGATAGAGAGAGTTTTTGTTACTATGAGATGTCCAAAGGTTGATAGGGTGATTCTAGCTACATACTAGTTGCAGGGATTTGCACATGAGTGGTGGAGGTTAAAGATGCATACAATGTTTACTTTTTTTTTTTTTATTTATCAAAGAGGTCCTTAGGACCTCAAACCAGGAGAGCTCACCCTCCCCCAAAGGAGGAAAGTGTTCTCGCTCCACCAGTGAGGGCGACCTGGGCCTAAACTTAAAAATATAAGAATAAGATACATCAGCACAAGTGCATACCCCAGCTAACCTGGCCTAAAACTAGGAATTCCAGACCGGTCCATAGTGAGGGGACCTTTACATTCACGAGGCAATGAGGAAGAGGAGAAGAACAATTGACTAGAAACGCTCTTGCAACCTACATCGGCCAGAGCATCAGCAACTTGATTCGCTTGACGGTAAGTATGAACCACCTGAGTATGAGAGGCATGAATGAGGGAACAAGCAGTGCGCCACCAACGCAAGCTGTCCCAAGAGGGAGGTTTATTAGAACTGAAGGAGTTGACAAGCGTCACAGAGTCCGAGCAGATCAAATACAACGAGAAACCATAATCAAACGCTAGGCGAAGCCCATCATACGTGGCGCGCACCTCGGCCATCAAGCTGCCACCGATTCCATAATAGTGAGCAAAAGCAAAAAGGAGGTTGCCCGAGTTGTCCCTTATACATCCACCTCCCCCACAGGGCCCCGGGTTTCCCTTGCTGGCCCCATCAACGTGAAGAACCAAACCAGAGTCGGGCGGAATCCACCTGACAATCTTGACAGGTATCTCCTTAAAAGAAGGGAAGAGCCCAAAACCATGGAGATACTTGAGATGTTGATCAGAAAGTCCGCTCTTAAAGACCTGCAGCTCAAGAGACGAGGAAACCATATATCGGATACAATGGGTAATACGGCTAACAGAGAACCGCTTACCCTCAAATCTCCTTAGACAGCGAGCGCGCCAGATTTCCCAAATAACCAGCATAGCAGAGTAAAGGGAGATAAAGCCTGAAGGCGTAGAGATATTGCACTGACTCAAGATATACCAGAATCGGGTGGTAATATTACCAAAGCTGGACACGTTGAATTCCAAGATAGGAGCGATCCACGCCCAAAGGCTGCGAGCCAAATCGCTGGAGATGAACAGGTGATTCAGATCTTCAGAGCAAGGGGTGTTACAACAAGAACACCAGGAAGCAAGAGGAACACCCAGATCAGAGATACGGGAGTCCACAGGGATAGCACGATGTAACAACTTCCAACAGAAGAAAGAAGCACGTCTATAGAAGGAGTGATGCCACAGACGAGCCAAGGGCTTCCTTACCACCCCATGCTGAGAAAGGATATTATAAGCTGAGGAAGTAGTGAAGGAACCACTAGAAGAAGCAGTCCAAATGCAACAGTCGTCCTGATCAAGAAGCATAATATCCTGGAGAATATTGGCGCACGGAAGTAAGAGGCGCACAAGATGGTTAGCGTTCTGAACAACCTCACGGACAGTGATAGGAGGACCAGTGTATGGAGAGGACAACAAATCAGAGAGCGGGTCTTGACCATGCCAGACATTATTAAGAAAATCCACCCTTCTACCATCACCAATGATCCATCTGGAATTGTTAAGAACAGCTTCCTGGGCAACACTTTAAACCGCTCTAGGCATACCATGAGGAATAGATCTAGAACGATGCATCCCACAGTCAAATTTGAATCTGATTCTAGCATAATTCACCCACATGGAAGAGCCATGATAAATATTCCATAATTGCTTAGTTTCCAGGGCTAGCTGAACATGACAAAGGCTCTTAATTTGAAGCCCTCCCTCAGAGATAGGGCGATGGATAGTGTCCCAGGGAATCTAATGCCTCCGTCGTACACCGTCAGTCCCATTCCAAAG
This sequence comes from Colocasia esculenta, assembly GCA_014218235.1. Classification (NCBI taxonomy): domain Eukaryota; kingdom Viridiplantae; phylum Streptophyta; class Magnoliopsida; order Alismatales; family Araceae; genus Colocasia; species Colocasia esculenta. Next base: position 104,295,138 of record CM024766.1, read on the forward strand.
AAAGTTAGCACAAGCCTTTTCAATATAATTAACCACAGATTTAGGGAGAGAAGTAGCAGCCACAATGTAAATAGGAATGGAATTCAGAACGAAATTAATCAGGGTAGCCCTTCCAGCCTGAGAGAGAAACTTAGACTTCCAGGAGATCATCTTAGCATTGACCTTATCAATAAGAAATTTGTAATCAGCAACCCTTGTTCTTCCACACCTGATTGGAACCCCAAGGCCCTTTCTGCTGGTGGAAGCCAGTTAAAGTAGATATGCTTTTAACCAAGGAAGCTGGCGCCTTAGGAGAAAGGATAAAACTGCTCTTAGAAACATTGATTTTCTGCCCAGAGGAATGCTCATAGTTACGCAAAAACTTCAGCAACCTCAAAATATTAGATTTCTGACCATTGCAAAAGACCAAAGTATCATCCACAAAGAGCAAATGAGAGATAGGCGGGTAGCCTCTGGGACCCGCAAAAGGGATGGGGGGGGGGGGGTAGAATGATGAGCATGCTTTAATCCCCTACTAAGAGCCTCTTCCATGATGATAAAGAGGGCCGGGGCTAAATGATCACCTTGATGCAGACCTCTAGAAGATTTAAAGTACCCCACCGATCGAATTGCCATTGAAAATAACAGAGAACCAGCAGTTAGCAACAAGCATACCGATGTAAAAAACAAACCTATTGGAGAACCCAAATTGGCGCAGAACAGCAAACAAGAAATCCCACTCAACCCTGTCATAGGCCTTCATCATATCAAGTTTGAGAATAACATTATGACCACGAATCTTCTTACGTAGATCTTGAACAAGCTGGTTGGAGAGATGGATGTTATCAACAATATTACGCCCTTTAACAAAATCCCCCTGCTCCTCAGAGATGATGAGAGGAAGAATATTGGTTAGACGAGTGCAAATAATTTTGGATATAATTTTGAAACAGAAGTTACACAGGCTTATAGGTCTGAAATCCCTAAAGGATGAGGGATGAGCAACCTTCAGGATGATCGCAATGAGGGAGGAGCAAACACCTCTAGGGAGGGGGAACCCCATGAAGAAACCTCTAACATCAGCAATAACATCAGACGAGATTATGGTCCAACAAGCTTGAAAGAAGCAGCCAGAGAAACCATCAGGACCCGGAGCGCCTTCACCATTCATGGACCAAACAGCCTGCTTAACCTCCTCATCAGTGGGAATTGAGATTAGAGCCTCATTTTGAACATCATGGATCATATGGGGAATGGACTGCAGCTTGGAATGATCAACTGAGTAAACTTCAGAAGTAAGAAGATTATGAAAAAAAATTTCCGCCTCCATAGCTAATTTGGATTGGTCCTCACACCAATCACCATCCACCTTTAACCGATGAATAAAGTTCCTCCTTCTGTTGCCCTGCATGACGGCGTGATAGAAAGAAGTATTTTTATCCCCATCGTTTAACCACTTCAATCTGGCCTTCTGAGCCCAGAAAATCTCCTGACAGTTAAGAGCACGCCGAAGACCAGCATTGGCAGCATTGAGGGTCGCTCTGCAAGTAGCAGACGGATCAACATCAAATTGAACTTGCATGGCCGCCACTTGATTCTCAGCTTGAAGGACAACCTCCTCAAGAGACCCGAACACATTTTTATTCCAGGATCACAGCATGTGCTTGGTCGCACGAAGCTTGAGTTGAAGATTTTCAAAAGGGTTAGGAGAGGTGACATGAGTATTGTTCCAAACATCAGTAACACATTGGTGGAAAGAATCGTGGGAAACCCACATCTTCTAGAAGATAAATCTGGAAGCCATAGTAGGGTGACAAGTGTACTTCACAAGCAGAGGGGCATGGTCAGAAGGTCCCCTCAGAAGGTGCTTGATGAAAAAATTTGGGAATTTAGACTGCCACTGGAGATTGATAAATATCCTATCCAACCTGGCCTGGACAGCAGCGCGACCAGTCCTATTGTTGGACCAAGTGAAGTGAGGACCCACGAAGCCAGCGTCTAAAAGGCCAGTAGCAGAAGAGAAAGAATTGAAATCAAGCATAGCAGAAGGATTAGGGAGGGCGCCACCCTTCTTCTCAGAGGTTCCGGAGACCCAAGACAGAGGACACCATTACCTGGCTAGAGTTCTTGGGGGTATTTAATGATACCTTCTTCCCAGTCCAGATACAACAGGCAAAGAGAGAGCAGTTTAGGACATTGCAATAGGGAAATTTATTAGTATTAGAATATCATATGAGGTTTATGACACTGAGCAGATATGCACCATATGTGGTCACTAATAATGCTATGATGGTGGAATATTTTATTCGAGGATTGTGACCAGAGCTACAAGATGCAGTGATTCCCTTTATGTGCAGGACGGTGGAGGAAGCAGCGCAGAGGGCAGCTATACTTGAAAGGACAGTTTAGGAGGGAAAGGTAGCTTCCGGCTTCCACAGTAATTCAAAGGTATCAGCAAGGGTAAGGCACCCTTGGGAGCATCATCATCATCTATAATTACTAAGTGGGGTAACAAATTGAAGAAGAAATTCAGAGGACGAGGTGGTGGTAGGCAGCAGGGTTTTTAGCAGGGCCGAGGTTTTAGGCCAGCTCTAGAAGAGTTACAGCAAAGCACAACAGGGTAGCCCGCAGCTTTTCCAGGTTTCATGTGTTATAATTGTGGGCAGCCAAGGCATTTAGACAGAAATTGTATGCATCCTCAAGAATATAGTTATGGTAGAGGGACATATTAGTAGCAACAATCATTCCAGTAGCCAGCAACAGAGCGAGGTAGAGGTCCACCTTTCCAGAGGGGACGAGGATGGGTTATGGCTGTAACTAGAGCACAGGCGAAGGCATCCAACCTGATTGAAGGTATATTACCTCTCTTTGAATTTTCTGCTAGAGTATTCATTGATTCAGGTGCATCGCATTCATTTATTTATGAAGAATTTATGGATAGCATGGTTCACCCTTTAGAGGAGAGGCAGTGTGAGTTAGTTGTGGAGGTTCCTTCTGGTGGTTTTATGCTCACTGAACGGACTGACGGACTCATGCACTGTCGTTGTTAGAAGTTCTGCACAAATCAAACAGTTCTCATTCTCAAAACTGTCTCACAAAGATAAAACAAGTAAAATGGTGAATCTAGATCGTATCCACAGGGAGGCAAAGTTAAGACTCAATTGAAATTACTTTGACCTGTTTTGAATTTTTTTTTAAACAATTACATCTAACCTATTCAAAGTCAATCCAATAAACAACTATGTTGCTCAATTGTTCCTGGTTATAAAGACAACTTGCTCAGTTTATCAGAAATTTAATGAGAATAGTGCATGCGCTTAAAATTTAGAAAGAACTAATAAATAGCAAATGGGTAATGCTAAACCATTGTTGATTACTTCGATTAGAAAGAATGCATAGCTCTAGAAGTAGAACCTACGCAGGATTTTGGAATTTAATTTCATAAATGAAACACAGTTTAAAGCAAGATCAGCTGAAGTTCAAACTAAAAAATTACTAAAATGCAAATTCATTCACATAATATCCGATGCTTAGCATTAATCCTTCTCAGCATAAAACATTTAACACAATAGCTACTACAGGAATCAGGACATCCACCAGAGAGTAAACCAAGGGGTTCCCCTATTCACTGCAGTGTACAGTAAGAGTTCTACCCCAATGTTGCTAGGATCCTCCAGCAAGATGGAGATGAAGCAGAAGATGGACTTAACTTGTCGCTGAGATTGCCTGGACAACAGATACTCGCCAAAATAGACCAGTATGAAATGAACCACACACCCCCTCTTAATCACAAACAAATCTGAAGAAACCCCTCTCCAGCAATCTTAAAAATAAAAAATAAAGAAACCAAATAACTAACAAGATCTTGAACTCTCAAACTCTAGAATAGCAGTAACAATCAAAAGTCGAAACCTCCCTCACAGCTCGAGGGGACAACAAAGGATCAAATAACATGAGAATAGCCTTTAACAAGAGAAAAGAAGAGCAAGATAAAGAGCGAAACCCACATTATGTAAAAAGATAAAATAGAAAACCCCAAATCTTGGATGTCCTCCAGGATGGACAAGAAGAGCAGCCACCCAAAAACCAGAAAACTCTCACTTCTCTCTCAGCTCTCTAAGAAAAGAGGAAGAACGAAAAAAATAACAGAACTCAAAAGAACCTCTCGCCTCTGCTTCTTTCCAACCCCCGAACTGGTGTGCCTCCATCTCTTTTTATAGATGTCACAGCACCTTCGTGAAGCTCCTCCCGGCTTCCTTCTAGCATGCCCATCTCTTATGATCTCCCGCTTAATCTCTGCCAGCTGCACGAAGAAAACAACATCTTAAAAAAAACATGGAGAGAAAGTGGTTACGGAGTGAAGTGAGGCCAAGGGTGTTGCGTTGAACATCCATAGTGGAGGGTATGGTGATGGAGATCCGCTCGAGATCTGGAAGCCGTTGGGAAGAAGATGGTAGAAGGAGGTGAAGTTGTCATCTCCATGGTCGTTGGTATCCTGAGATGGAGATGTGAAGGAGTGTGGCAAGGGCTATGACACAGCATCGCCTGTACAGATGGGGTGATGCCGAGCTGCCAAAGTTTTTCATCTGTTGGGGAGATGGTGGAAGGGGGTGAAGAGGTATTGCGATGGGTGAATGGAAGGAGATGGCGAAGGGATCGAGGTCTTCGCCCCGTCTCTGACATTGCCAGCTAAGTTTGGGGCCCGAGGTGCTCAGGGTGGCAGCATTACAGACGGGACATGTGTATGCACATCGGGGGGATGTGGTTTGTGTGAGAACAGAAGAGACTTCTGGATAGGGGGTCGTGGCAGTTTGTGATTAAAAGAAGGAGGTCCTAACTAATAAAATTATTTATTTATACACTAATCTTTATTTAAAACTAAAAACTACAATGCATCCAAAATTATTTATGTACATAATTTATTTAGAAAAGTCTTCATTTTCCAAGAGTATACCTGTAAAGCAAAAAAATAAATAAAAATAATACTCTTTTCAAAACACTATTTTGAATTAAAAACAATCAATCTATCATGGTAAGCCTAAATAGGCTTCCTACCCCACTTTAACCAATATGCTCAAACAAAATGATGTGTAAGGATGATTTCAAATACTAAGTGAGGTAGGGATTAAGGTTAAAGTATACCAACTTTTAGGGACAAATGATGTTATTATCCGGTCATGTGTGAAATTTAGCACAAGAAATTATGCAATTATCACACCCCCCAACTTAAACATTGCTAGTCCCTTAGCAATACAAAGCATTTGAAAAGAAAACAGGACTAGAAAACAGACAACTCTATATTAAGCAGCCATCATGCAAAGGATTAACTTAAGAGTCAATTTGACTACAAGTGCCCTATCTAATTGTCAGAATTTATGGCAAAAGAGTGGTGCATAAATGGTAGCTCACTTGAGATTTCACATTTGCCCTTCTGTAACTTCTTTACTTCAGCTAGTTTTCAAGTTTTGATTAATTCGAGGGATAAGAAATGAAATGGGAGATAGGGTCCTTGCTCAGTTAGATAGGATTGTTCTCTTGGTTCCATTACACCCAACTCCCTCAAGGATTTTACACAATGGTGGGGTTGTAGACTTTGTCTGCTTATTTGCACTTTGTGCACTCATAAATTTTTTTTCTTTTTCTGTCTATAGTGCTGCACATCCCATCACTTTTCAAGAGTAATGAGTCCAACTTTACTTGGATCCGGGGCATTTTCCATGGATAATAATTTTTTTTATTGTTCTTTTTCTTTTTCCCACTTTTTTTTTATTTTATTCCTTGCGGGAGAATGAGAAGTCAGGTTCCTTGATCACTAACCCTTACTTTATTTGCAATTCACTTAGGGGGAAGGAATAAAATTAATCTCTTCTCTCTTACTAACCTCAACAAATTTGCCACATTCAGGTTCAGTTACTCTAAGTGGCTGTGTGGTGTGTAATGTCATTTTACCATAAAACCTGACATAAGGTGGACAGTCAAAGCACAGTCTACCTTCTGCCTGAGGCTGTCTAACATAGGTGTTAAGGGGGAGTGTCATAAATATAAAATTTCAATGACTAAAGATCAAACATGCATGATGTGTTTTGCTGATGATGCAATTTTAATTAAAAGATGAACAAATAAAATTAAAGTGAATTCTCTAAACTAAAACATGAAATTGCTCTTTATTCAAATATATACAATTTTGATGCACCAAAAAAATGATGGGGTTGGATTTGAGAAAGCTATGAATGTGTAACCTCTCTATCCCACGCCAATTTATTCACAGTAAAACTAGAGTCAGACAGGAAATTACCTGAAAAGCAAAAGTCTGTACAAGTGCAAGATTGCCAAGTCCCCTGCAAAGCAACTTTATTAACAAAACAATCATTGGGTTGCCTCCCAAAAGCGCTAAGTTTATTGTTTTCAGCCAGACTTATTCATACTCAATTAGGTTCACTTAGCTCTGTTGACTCTACCTTCACAGAAGATGGACCTTCAAAAAAATGCTTCGATCGCTGGCCATTTACAGTAGATGTTTTTCCAGTTTTTGGATCAAGAATGATTACAACACCATTATCATAAGCTCGCACTACTATGAAAAGACCATCCCAATGGGATTTCAATTTTCTAGGAAAGAGGTGAAGCCTAGAGTTAAATAGCCAAACTTTATCATGCACTTGAAAAGTCTTTCGCTGAATGTACTTATCATGGAATGCCTTGGCTTTGGCTTTATACATTTTGGAATTCTCATAGGCCTCATTCCTAAGCTCTTCTAACTCATTCAATTGAAGGGTTCTTTGTTGGCCAGCTTGGACCAAATCTAGATTGAATTGCTTGATGGCCCAATAAGCTCTATGTTCAAGTTGTACTGGTAAATGACATGGCTTTCCAAAAACAAGCCGGTAAGGGGACATTCCAATGGGAGTTTTGAAAGCAGTACGATATGCCCATAGCGCATTGTCCAATCTATCGGACCAGTCCTTCCAATCAGGCTTAACTGACTTTTGCAAGATATTCTTGATTTCTCTATTTGACACTTCCACCTGCCTGTTGGTCTGGGGTGGTAAGGAGTAGCAAGCTTGTGAGTAATTCCATACTTCCTTAGGAGGGTTTTAAATTAAGTGTTGATGAAATGTAGTCCTCCATCACTAATGATTGCTTTGGGCCAACCAAATCTGGAAAAGATGTTTTCTGGACAAATTTAATGACAACCTTATGATCGTTCGTTCTAGTTGCAATTGCCTCTATCCATTTGGACATGTAATCAACAACAACCAAAATGTAAGTGTGTCCAAAGGAAGGTGGGAAAGGACCCATAAAATCTATCCCCCAAATATAAAAAATTTCAACAACAAGAATGGGATTGAGAGGCATCATGTCCCTCTTGGAAATATTTCCCATGGATTGACATTTTGGGCAAGCTTTACAGAATTGGTGAGCATCTCTAAACAAAGTTGGCCAATAAAATCCTGAATCTAAGACCTTAGCTGCGGTCTGTTTCCCAGCAAAATGACCCCCACAAGCCAGGGTATGGCAAAAATAAGGACACTTTGATGTTCTATTTATGGGACACACCTCCTAATCACTTGGTCTAGGCCTATGAAAAATAGCTCAGGGTCTTCCCAAATAAAGTACTTATCTCTAGCAAAAAATCTCTCCCTCTCATGTTTGGTCCAATCTCCAGGTACCCGTCCAATAACTTTATAATTCACAATATGTGCATACCAAGGAGATGAAATGTGGAAGACAGCTAAGAGTTGCTCATCTGGGAAAGAATCTTGAATGGGTGTGGAATTAAGGGCAACAATTCTGGATAAATGGTCAGCTACCACATTTTTAGAACCTTTTTTTATCTTAGATTTCTAAATCAAACTCTTGAAGAAGTAAGATCCACCTAATCAGCCTAGGTTTTGCATCCTTTTTCACAAGCAAGTGTTTTAGGGCTGAGTGATCAGTGAAAATAATTATTTTGGCCCCTAAAAGATAAGACCTGAATTTCTCTAAGGCAAAGACTACAGCCAGGAGCTCTTTTTTGTGGTAGTATAACGAATTTGAGCCTCATTCAATGTTCTGCTGGCATAATAAATCACAACAGATCCTTTACAAACTTTTTGTCCTAAAATGGCTCCTACAGCATTGTCTGAAGCATCACACATTATTTCAAATGGGAGTGACCATATGAAGATTGTAATATTGGGGCTCTGGTCAAAGTTTCTTTTAAAATCTCAAAAGCTTCTTGACAAGCATTGTCAAAGACAAAAGGACTTTCTTTGCTCAACAAAGAGGTTAAAGGTCTAGCAATTTTGGAAAAATCTTGAATGAATCTCCTATAGAATCCAGCATGTCCAAGGAAAGATCGGATCTGTTTGACAGAATTGGGTGGAGGCAATTTGGAAATCAAATCAACTTTGGCCCTATCCACCTCTATCCCTCTTTTTGAAACAATGTGACCCAGCACAATCCCTTCCTTGACCATGAAGTGACTTTTCTCCCAACTCAAAACTAGATTGGAATCAATACACCTTTTTAGCACTTGTGTTAAGTGGTCAAGACATGAATCAAAATTATCCCCAAAAATAGAAAAATCATCCATGAAAACTTCCAAATAATCTCCCACCATGTCCGAGAAAATTGACATCATGCAACGTTGAAAAGTTGCAGGTGCATTGCATAAGCCAAATGGCATGCGCCTAAAAGCAAAAGTTCCAAATGGACATGTAAAAGTTGTCTTCTCTTGATCCCCAGTGTGAATGGCAACCTGGTTATACCCTGAATACCCATCTAGAAAGCAAAAGTATTTTTGGCCTGCTAATTTCTCTAAGATCTGATCAATGAAGGGCAAAGGAAAATGGTCTTTCTTTGTCATTGCATTCAACTTGCGATAATCAATGCATACTCTCCATCCTGTGGCAAGTCTAGTAGGAATAAGTTCTCCACTCTCAGTGTGTATGACAGTCAATCCTGCCTTTTTGGGCACCACTTGGGTAGGACTTACCCATGGACTATCAGAGATAGGATAAATGAATCCAACATCAAGCCATTTCACTACCTCTTTCTTGACCACTTCCCTCATGTTGGGAATAAGTCTCCTTTGCATTTCTCTTGAACTTTTAGCATTTTCCTCTAAATAAATACGATGAGTACACACTGTAGGACTTATCCCTCTCAAATCAGCAATGGTCCAACCAATGGCCTTTTTATGATTTCTTAACATCTCAATCAACTTTTCTTCTTGTTCTACTTCAAGGTCACTAGCAATGATGGCAGGCCATGTTTGATTTTCTCCTAAAAAATGTATTTTAAGTTTGTTGGGAGTGGTTTTAGCTCAACTTGAGGACAATTTGGTTGTGGAATCTCTAATGAGGATGATGGTTCAATGTTTTTCAAAAGGGAATTAAATTGTTGTTCTTCTACTTCAATCCCTAGAACACAGGGATGTTCTGTCACTTCTTCTATGCAAGAATCTTCTATAGAATCCACCACTAGACAGCTCTTTCCCAAATCATGATGTCTAGAACCTTAAAAATGTTGATACTTACCCGTCTATCCCCAAATGATATGTCCATCATCCCAGTGGCACAGTCAATGTTGGCCTTAGCTGTGGCCAAAAATGGTCTACCAAGGATGATGTTCCTCAGGTGTGTTCATATCTAGAATGATGAAGTCAGCTGAAAAATAACAATCATTGATTCTCACAATTACATCTTCAAGAAGACCCCTAGGTGTGGTGACAGATCTGTCAGCTAATTGAAGAATAATAGAAGTGGGTTTGAGTTCTCCAAACTCAAATTTCTCAAAGACAGTGGTAGGTAAGAGATTAACACTAGCTCCGAGGTCTAAAAGCCCACTCTCAAAGGTAACTCCACTTATTGTGCAAGGAATTAAAGGACTTCCTGCATCTTTAAGTTTTTTTGGGAGTTGGTTTAGGACAATGGCACTTACAGTCTCAGTGAGTAGAATGGTTTCAGGTTTGGTTCTCAAATAACGCTTATGAGTGCACATTTCCTTCAAAAATTTTGCATATGCAGGAACATGATTGATTGCATCTAAGAGGGGTATGTTGATGTGGACTTGCTTAAAGAGCTCCATTAATTCTTCATTGCAAGGTGGATTGTTTTTGATTTTTAGTTTTAAGGCATCAGGAAATGAAATTTTTGGAAGGTAGCATCTTGGATCATCATTTATTTTCATCTTTCCCTTTTTATCATCTATAGGTTCCACAATGATTTTCTCTTTTCCTTTAGCTTTCTCCTTTATCATGATTTCAGGTTCACTATACTCTACCTCTTCTTCAATTCCTTTTTCCTCAGGTAAGTTAGATGACTGTGGCTGACAAGGACTTAGTTTGATTTTTCCACTCCTAAGTGTGGACACAGCCTTGGCATTTTCCAATTGAGAACCTTTAGGCTGAGCAGGAAGAGGATTTTGTTGCATTGGTGGATTTTGTGGTGCTGGCACATTCTGAACAAAAGCCTGTTGGTTATTAAAATGTGATGGTGCAATAGGGACAACAGGTGCTTGACGAACAAGTTGTTGTGGTTGTCTATACCCTTGAGGCTATTGGCATTGTGGTTGGTGATTTTGGTACTGTTGAAATCCAGGTGGAACATTCCTTGGGTTGGCTATGAGTTGGCTTGGTAATTGCCCCATTTCCCTCCTCTGGCAAACATCAACAATTTGAGATTCTATTCTAGCCAAATTTTGTTGAAAAGTTTGATTTTGATTTTGATTCTATTGTTGTTGTTCTTGAACTGATTGCCAAAGAGTTACCACCAATTGTTGAAGTTGATTAAACCTATCATCCAAGTTAGGTTGCGGTGGAGGTGGTTGTTGGTAATAGGGCTGCTGAAAATTGGGTTGAAAATATTGATTGGCATGTTGGTTTCCTTGTTGCATAGGTTTTGAATAAGAAGATTGGCCATATCCTGAATGATGTTGATTTGGATAGGCTTGCCCATACATTGATTGTTTCATAGTGGGTTGAGGAGCTTGTTCTGATTGATTTTTTCATGAAAAGTTGGGGTGGTTTCTCCATCCTGGGTTGTATGTGTTGAGTATGGGTCATGAGAAGGTTTGTAAAAATTTTGAGCAGCTTGGACTTGTTCTTGAATGAATGAAGGAAACTGAGCAGCAGTGGGGCAGGAATCAGTTTGGTGTGCTGGGCTGGCACATATGGAACATGTTTCAGGCTGTTGAATGTGTTTAGGTGCAACTTGACTAGTCAGAGATAAGAGTTGATCAAATTTCTGTTCTAATTTCTGATCCAATTTTTGATCCAATTTAGCTATTAGTTCCTCTACCCTTGAATCTGATTCTCCCTTTCCCCTTACTTCATACAACCCTGCCTTCTTAACTGGTCCTAAAGCTCTTTCATATGAATGGAGTGAAGCATGATTTATTGAATTTTCACTCAAAGTATCAAATAAGTGATAAGCTTCATCCTCACTCTTAGTCATGAAAGCTCCTCCACAAGAAGCATCAACCATTTGTCTATTGGGTTCAGTCAATCCTTCATAGAAGGCCTGCACAATCTGCCATTTTGACAAACCATGATGGGGACATTTCCTTAACAACTCTTTCAGCCTTTCCCATGATTCATGAATTAACTCTCCAAGGTGTTGTGAAAATCCAGTTATGGCTCTCCTCATAGTGTTGGTACGCCCAATGGGATAGAATTTCTTCAAAAACTCTTACTGCATTTCTGACCAAGTTCTTATTGTTCTCCCTATGGTTCCTAACCAATGTTTAGCTTTGTCTTTTAGGGAGAATGGAAAAAGAGTTAATCTAAGAGCATCTTCAGTGATGTTTTGCATCCTCACTATGGAGCAAATTTCTAAAAACTCATCTATGTGACGTATGGATCCTCATTAGGATTACCATAAAAAGATGGCAACATCTGGATGTTCCTGGTTTGATTTCATATTGAAGTGCAAGGTTATCTGGCCTTATGTAGGTTGAGGGTTGATAATTCGAAGGAATGAAATATTCCTTCATCTGTCTTGGTGGAGCTTCCTCTTCATTTCTAGCAGTTGGAAATTGTAATTGGTTGGCCATGGAATCAAGTCTCCTATGATAAAATCTCTCAATCTCGTTTATGGGTTCAACCAAATCTATTCTCAATGATCGTCTACCAAACATGAAAATTCTGAACTCTCATTTTTTTTAGAACAATTTTTATTACCCAAACACAAACAATTTTCAAACAATTGATCCTATCACTAAGCATCCTCATACTTATGTGATTTCTCTTACAACTTAGTTTATACTTGATTAAGTTCACTCCTAACTCTTCTTGCACTGGCCAGGTAAGAGGTGGAGTAGAGGGAGGTCCTCCTTGCTTTCGCAAGGACCCAATTAGAAAACCTCTAACTCGCTTAAGCGTTAGATTTTTAACCTCTGATCCTAGACACTAGACTCAAAGAGAAGTTATGGAATTAAGAAAGGATAAACTTAGCTGTGAACCCTAGGCCAATGTTTATTGACTTTTATTGAATCTTTAGGAAAATGCAGAATGTGGAAATGTGTGATTTTTTGGCTAAGGAAGGGGTGATGAAATCCCCCACCCTATCTTGTTTAGGGGTTGATGCCCTTAAAAGAAAAATCCTTTTGCAGAAATGAAATGTACCAAACAAATCCAAACAAGGGGTTTCCTGATGCAAATTATAATGCATGAAGCAAAGTCAGAAACACATACCTTTCCCTACATTCTTCAAAAATAAAATTTGACAGAATTAAAATAACAAGTATTGACTGAAATTGCAATTAAGAATGATGAATGTCCTAGACAAGTTTCTAATCTTGAGGATGTGAATTTTTTTATTTGCACATCAAATGACTTGTTTTTTTTTTTTTTGAAATTGAATCAAATCAAACTTTTATAAGAAAATAGGTAATTTGCAACTCTAGAAATAAATCCTAAACAAGCAAGCTAGAGAAGCTAATTATTACAGACTAACTTGAAAGAAATCTCTATACAAGCACAAGAAGTACCTTATGTTTTTCTTCAACATTTTGAAGCTCTCCAAAATCAGCAAGCAACACTCCTCCTTTGGTTCTCCTCATCTTTTCAACCTGAAATGAAAAGCAGAGATCAAGTCAATGAGTTGTTCACCATCAAACTATACTCAAATCAAAGTAAATCAAATCAAACTCAAGCATCGCCTCCCCGACAACGGTGCCAAGATGAACGGACTAACGGACTCATGCACTGTCATTGTTAGAAGTTCTGCATAAATCAAACAGTTCTCATTCTCAAAACTATCTCACAAAGATAAAACTAGCAAAATGGTGAATCCAGATCGTATCCACAGGGAGGCAAAGTTAAGACTCAATTGAAATTACTTTGACTTGTTTTGAATTTTTTTTTTAAACAGTTACATCTAACCTATTCAGTGTCAATCCAGCAAACAACTATGTTGCTCAATTGTTCCCGGTTATAAAGACAACTTGTTCAGTTTATCAGAAATTTAATGAGAATAGTGCATGCGCTTAAAATTTAGAAAGAACTAACAAATAGAAAATGGGTAATGCTAAACCATTGTTGATTGCTTCGATTAGAAAGAATGCATAGCTCTAGAAGTAGAACCTATGCAGGATTTTGGAATATAATTTCACAAATGAAACACAGTTTAAAGCAAGATCAGCTGAAGTTCAAACTCAAAAATTGCTAAAATGCAAATTCATTCACATAATATCCGATGCTTAGCATTAGTCCTTCTCAGCACAAAACATTTAACACAATAGCTACTACAGAAATCAGCACATCCACTAGAGAGTAAACCAAGGGGTTCCCCTGTTCACTGCAGTGTACAGTAAGAGTTCTACCCCAACGTCGCTAGGATCCTCGAGCAAGATGGAGATGAAGCAGAAGATGGACTTCTTGTCGCTGAGATTGCCTGGACAGCAGATACTCGCCAAAATAAACCAGTATGAAATGAACCACACACCCCCTCTTAATCACAAACAAATATGAAGAAACCCCTCTCTAGCAATCTTAAAAAAAAAATGAAAACACCAAAGAACTAACAAGATCTTGAACTCTCAAACTCTAGAATAGCAGTAACAATCAAAAGTCGAAACCTCCCTCACAGCTCGAGGGGATAGCAAAGGATCAAATAACAGGAGAATAGCCTTTAACAAGAGAAAAGAAGAGCAAGATAAAGAGCGAAACCCACAGTATGTAAAAAGATAAAACAGAAAACCCCAAATCCTAGATGTTCTCTGTAGACACCCGGTTCTGGCTAATTGGCTAAGCCATATTTCTTGTTGTCTTAGTGGGCCCCTAATTGGTCACTCACCTTGAGCCCATCATTAGCCTTGTTTTGAGCCCATTAAACCATTAAAATGCCTTGAAATCCCACACATTATCACTTTGAGAGAGTCCTTGGGGCATAATAACTCTTATCTTATCATGTGGTTGGCTGATAATTCATGATTATTTCGGATTTATTGTCGTGACGCATCGTAGCGCCGCATCTCTATGTCGCGACGGTTCTGGCTACCGTGATAGCCCATGCATTATCCATGCATGTGGGCAACACTGTCGCATCGCCCCGCCCCATCGCGTTTCTAGTCGCGGTCCTACGATACGCCGCGACAGTGACCGAGCCCTCTGGCCACCATAACTGCCCCCTATTTATCCTCTTATGAATCCAGCTTAATCTCTAAGGATTATCTCCACCTCTTGGGGTGAGATTCCGGCCCTAGGGACTCTCCTTTGGATTCCTAAGGACTCTCCATCCGTTTTTAATAAGGTTTTATCTCCCATTTTAATTTTTGAGCCATTTAAAGGAGTTAATATCATTTTTTCTCACTCCAAGCTCTATATAAACAAGACCCCTCCTCAAGGATGAGGAGAGCCTCATTACCACCCCGAAGGGCTGCCAAATTCTCCCCTCAACCATACTTAGCCACGCAGCCATCCTTTTCCTCCATTTCCCTCACATCCCTCTTCACCAAAACACCTTATTACACCATCTATGGAGCTTGGGACATGAGAAGGGCGACTCTAGCACTCTCCTGAAGCTTTTGGACGATCCTTTGAGCTGCAACAACGCCAAGGAGTCGCCCTAATGGGGCTCACCCTCTTCCTTTCCCTTTCCCCTTCTTTTACATGCATTTTTCATGTTGTTCTTAGATAGAGCATATTCAGCACACACACCCACGTTTTCCTACACCCAAAGGGGTTTAAAAACCACCCCCAGGTCCGTTCCCTCCATGCTCCACATCTTTCTTGCATTTAAGAATAGCTACTACACTTAATATAGTCTAACAGGGTTTTATTTCTTGTTTTTCGCTGTTTTGGCAGGCACCTGAGCGAAGATCCATGTGGAGCTCTCATCCTCTAGCCGGCTGGAGGACGGGAAGAAGGTCTCATCCATCATCTCCCGCACAGAAGAGAACGCGACAGTGGGGGGTGACGCGACAAGGAGACGCGTCCACCAAGGGTGACGCGTTATCAGCACTATCGCGGCAACCATGACTGCCGCGACATAAGGTACACCCCCCGTTCTCTCTCCTTTTCCTAGAGTAGTTAGCCCATACATTTCTCTTCTCATTAGGCAACTATCTAGGTGGCGATCACATCCATATTTTCATGCTATTAGATTTAGTATGTGTTTGCGTGTCGAGGGGAAGCACAATCCCTGTGATTACACCTTTTGGCGATCACGGTGGGACCTTCACTGCCACCCTCGTGGATTTTTTTGACTTCTTGCTTGCCATGTTTTTTTTGTTTCTCACTTTAGTGCCCTATTAGTCTCTTGTTCTGTGTATTTTCGTGTTCTGTTCTTGTCGCGGCCTATCGCGGCGACGCGATCAGGTCGCGTCATTAGTTGAGGACGCGTTATCAGGTCAGCCTCCTCTTCTTTCTATCTGTCCTGTCTTGTTTCTATCAGATCATGCATCCTTGTGATATCTCCTTGTATCATATGTTGCGCGCTTCTAAATGTTAAAATCCTGCTAAGGTCCATATTTTCCTTTCATTTTTAATTGTAAGTTTGCGGTTCTAGTCGCGGCGAATCACGAGGGCGCGACAAGGTCGCGTCGTGGAGGGGCATCGCGTTATTAGGTATGCTTTGTATGTTACTGTTTCGGCTCATGAATCGGTTTTTGTTTGCTTCTCGGTCCACGTGGTATTGATTTGCTGTTTTTGGTTCTTTTCTCATTTGATAGGGTAGTCTGTTTGAGTTAGTTGAAGACCTCTTGATATTTCGGGCCCCTGTTCATGTCGTGGCAGGTCGCCCTGTCGCGATAAGGTCGCGGCGTACACGACCGTCGCGACTCTGCCCGAGGGCCATTTGGCTACCTTGTTTGGTTCTCATCTATCAACTGTGCATACATTTCGGGCATTTAGGACCATTTCATACGCTATTGAAACCCATTTGTTTAGGTTCCCCCTTGGATGAGTGAGTCCTCTCACCTACGAGCACTCGTAGGCTGACTCGGGCCCACCTTCCGAGGACCTCCGTAAGACCCCGTGACCGTACGCACGTTGCAGTTCGTCGGGCTGGTTGTACTAGTTGTACCCCTTAGTCTGGGCCACCCCTTTTGCGTGTGAGCATACCATCCCTTAGCTTCACCAGAAGACTTGAGTCCATACCCATTAAGGTCCACTTGACCGAGCGACATCCCCTTAATTAATTCATCTAAAGGTCAAGTTTAAACCTTAAGAAATTTGCATTTTAAACATGACAACTTGAGTGTTTATCCCTCCTCCTCTCAGTCTTTCTTGCCGTGATTGAGTCTAGGTTTGTCCGTATCACCCCCTATTAGTCTTGGGGGGGAGGGCTGTATGCGTCGTTGTTTAGGGAGATCGAGTCAATCCCCTCCTTTCTTTGTATCTTATCATAATCCCCTTTTCGACATGGATCAATTTCGGGTCCTTGCCGATGATGCCCTTCCTCTCGGGTTGCTCGAGGAGGTGGCCCAACCCTCCGTGGCCGCACTCCCGGGGCATATCCGGCCTCCCTCCGTCACTGGGATTCCATCCCGTCCTGCCTCTCCCCCCGGGGGTGATGACCCCCACTCACAATTCAGCCAGCTCCTTCCTCACCTCACTCCGGACCAAGTCCGAGAGTTTATAGTTGCTGCCAAGGGGAAACTGCCTTTGTCCCCCCGGGGTCAGAATTCAGTCCGACCAGCGGATTCCTCCGCCCATGTCGCTTCGGCACCCCACCTTCCTTCATCAGGGGCAGATCCTACACCCCTCCGCCCTCGGGTCATCCATTTTTCGGATCCAAGCTACCTTCCTCCGAGAGAGGTCCGGCCTCGATCTCCCCCAACTACATACTATACGGCCGAACCAGCTCCCCTTCCCCGTGAGAGGTCTCACTCATTCGAGCAACCTCGCTCCCTTATTTCTGCGCATCAAGTTCAGTCTCCCTCTGACTTCCTTGAGGAGTGGACGAGCATGAAAAAGGAGCTTCATGATCTCCGGAGACAAATCGATCCTCGGAAGGTAGTTGATATTGCCCTCCCATCTTTCCAGTACCTCCGGGTGCCACCCCAGTCGGAGCTCCCTGTCTATCGGCGGTACTCTGGGGTAGGGGACCCTTATGTTCATTTGAAAGACTTTGTTTACGAGTCAATACCACACAAGTATGACCGCCACCTCATGGCATACTTGTTCAGAAAATCCCTGGATGGTCCGGCTTTGGAATGGTTCTACTCATTGCCTCTCGAGGAAGCCGAGGATTTCCAAATTGTTCAAGAGAGATTTCTGCAGTAATTACAAGATCGGGTGGGACCCGAGTATTCTTTTGTGGATCTGGTAGCTGAGAAAATGAAGCCAGAGGAGGAATTCTCCACTTATGCGGACCGGTGGCGTTCTTTGGCCGCCAAGGTCCGTTGCCCAATGCCTGAGGAGGAGAAGGTGAAATTGTTGATTTTCAACACCACTCCAACCTACCGAGCTATTTTGGCCATGAATGATATTTCTACCATGCACCAGCTATATAGTCGAGCCCGTTTCATCCAGACCCAACTTAAGGACTCGCCTATACATTCCATGTTTGAGACCCCAAAGGTCCGTTACACCAAGAAGCCGCAGGGCCCAGTCACCGAGGGGATCCAAACCAATGAACAGGTGGGTGCAGTTAGTAATCCCCAAGGCCCGGTAGGTAGGTCTCCCTACACCCAGCAAGCCCAACAGCCATGGAACAACAACAACAATAGACAGCCACCTCCCCAAGGACAAAACCCTCCACAAGATCAGCGCCAGTACTCCCAAGTCCCTCTACCGCAAAATGGCTACGCCCCTAGAAAGCCCAATGGACCCAAAAGATCCCAATACCCTCCTTTGCCCGAGTCTCTGGCCGATGTCTTTGCAGCCCTGATGTCCCTGAATGCCCTGAGACTCCCTCCTAAGAAGGCGAACTGGAATATGGCGGCCGATCAAACACAGTACTGTGTCTATCACCGCCATCCAGGCCATAATGTGTCGGATTGTTTTCAATTCCGAGATATGATATATGACCTCCATGAGCAGAACCAAATTGACTGGGCAAAGATGAAAAAGCTAATCCAAACCCTGAGGGACCAGCAGGGCCAGAGGCAACAACAACAACAGTAGAGGCGGCAGCAGCCACAGCAGTAACAGCAACAGCAACAGCAGCAACAACAACAACAGCAGTACCAACCTTTCCAGCAGCAATACCAGCAACAACAACAGCTGCAGCAGCCGGCGAATGACCTAGGCATAATTCGCAACCCCATGCCGCAACATCAGCCCGCTCCAAACCCCCAGCCAGCTCCACCACCTTCTCCACCCGCACATGTTAACCCTGTCATCCACCATCCTCCGCCAGATGCTCAGTGGGCCTTTGATGATGAACATGAAGTGGGCCAGCTTCTGGTAATTTCCCACGTCACACCCACTACCTCCGCGCCTACATCCACCGCACCTCCCTCCTTCACGCCCCACGTTGCTACCATCACCTCGCCATCCTATCCCCCCGTCATGTCATCTATTATCCCTCCACCCAGCAACATCCCTTTCTCCCCTACGCCAGCACCCTTATACCCAACCCTTCTATCCTTGACACCGCGACCCCTCCACTCCACCATAATCTTGCCCTCCGGAGCGGGCGAATGTTCCATAGGATGTATCCTAACATATCCATGCCAAGTCAATCAGCCCAACAAACCAACAACCAGCAGCAGCAAGATATAGAAGAAATAGAACCGGTTCCGGGGACTCAATATGATATCCTGAAGCACTTGGACCAAACCACCGCCAAAATTTCCATACTAGAGTTAATCAAAAGATCGCAGACTCATCAAGACGCCCTAAGGGCCTTTCTGCAAAGGGTCATGGTCAGTGAGGACATGAACCCGGACAATCTGCCTTCAGTGCTCTCGATTGTGAACAAAGGACCCACTATTACTTTTTCTGATGGTGAGTTGGCCGCCCCAGAAGCCAGAAAAATGCCCTTATGTGTGACACTCACCATAAACAAAGTGGCCATCGATGCAGCTCTAGTGGATACGGGAGCTTCCATTAATGTGTGTCCATTAAGCACCCTTAGAGCATGCAACATATCAGAGCGTCAACTGCAGCCTACCCCCACCACCATCGCTGCTTATGATAATTCACGACGTGCTTGCCATGAAATCATCACATTACAAGCGGAATTGGGGCCACTAGTCATGTCAGTGGAGTTCTATGTGTTGAACATTGATCATACTTATAAGGCCATTTTAGGGCGTCCATGGATTGAATCACTAGGGGCAGTACCATCTACAGCACATCAATGTCTGAAATTCCCCTTTCAAGAAAGAATAGTCAAGGTGAAAAACGTGGCAACAACACATACAATAGAAGCAGTTGAGAGGGTGCTGCCTTCAGTATGGCCGTCCAATAAGCCCATTATCTTTGTGCTTGATGTCAACTACACTTGGGCCTATACATTCTCCTCTAATCGCCCAATTGGGTCTCCCCCTGTAATGGCAGTCAGAAGAGGTGTAAGCACAAATATAAAGGGGTGGGATATCATGTTTAGACTGGGTTATCAGTTAGGAAAAGGCCTGGGTGCCCATCTCCAAGGGCAAACCAAGACTGTGGCCAGCACTAAGAAATTCACAAAACATGGCCTGGGATACCCAGAATGGGCTGCTTTCTCATTACCTTCACAATCAGACCATGGCCCACTTACCTGGTCCTTGTATGAACACTTCGTCAGAGGGCCCGTGCAACCCGGATACAACACTACTACAGAGGCGCTGAAATCAACTTACCAGTCCTTAGAAGAGCAGCGACCCATTAAGAAGAAGAGAGCCGAGGCAAGTACAGAGGACCCAGATCAGGAAGATGTCATCTCATCGGTCAGTCTGCTGTTTGAAGAACCAGAAGCCCGAGCAGAAGAGTCAGAATTAGAAGACCTTATTTCTGCAGTCAATCGTCTGTTCAGCGGAGAAGACATGCAGCAAGTGGCAGTTTTGTCAGCATCAGCAACCACCACCAAGCGACAGTTGCTTGGATTTGGTAAGGAGAGTCAGCCGACCAATTCAACCATTTCAGCAAGGGAGCTCTGGCCAGGGTTTTCCCAGCCTCCCATTCATCTTATTTCATCCATACTTGTTTATAATTTTGATGTTATTCCCATGTCTCCCCCTCTTATTATTCAACTCTCTCCCAACGCCGTTAAGGCATTAATTCGCCCTTCACCCATTTTCACCATTTTCTTTGATGGCTCAGTTCTGTCTTTCTTCCGGAGCCTCTTAATGTAATATGGTTCCTTTCATCAAATAAAAATAAAAAAGTAGAAAATCAAAAAATCCAAAAAAAAGAAATAAAAAAAGAAATCCAAAAATCCAAAAAATAAAAAAATCCAAAAATATGTGTGTCCCTCCACCCACTCATCTCATCTCCTCTTTCTTCGGACGGCGATCCCCGTCTTCCTCCTCCCCTTTCTTTGAACGGCGATCTCCGTTCTCTCCTTCACTGTTCATCAGACGGTGATCCCCGTCTTTCGACTCCCTGCTTTCTGCCTCCAGCTGTTGATTCCCCCTGCTCCTTTGACGGCGATCCCCGTCATCCCTGCTTTTTCCTCCGCTCCGACGGCGATCCCCGTCACCCCGCACTCCTGCTCTCCTGCTTCGACGGCGATCCTCGTCACTCTGCACTCATCCTTTCCTCTCAGGCGGCGATCCCCGCCTTTCTCCTCTTTCTGTGCAAACCGTGCTTTTGTCTGACCGACCAACATGGTCACGTTGGACATTCTGGGCGAGGGGCCTTCTGTTCCCCTGCGCCTCAATCCTGCGGCCGGCACCCTGAGCTCGGGTGGCCCGCCTCTTCCTCCAGTCCCATCGGAGGACCCTCGCGGCCCTGCCGCACCTTTTCCTGCTCATTCCTTGAACCCTGACTGCGCATGTTTAGGTCACCAAAAAGTAACCTGATCAAATCATGCCAAAATCTTGTTTATTTTCAAATTAATCATGCATGGTGATAGATCTATATGTCTACTTTCGTTTAAAACTAGTTTTGTGCTTTTTGGATCACCGTGCTATTTTATATGAAATTTAGAACGTCTATGTATCGAAGAGGATTCGCCCTGGGAAAAAGGGAAAAAGGGCAATCCCACCTGGTATCGCATCGGCGCGATCCGCCGCGATATCAGTGGGGTCGCGCCGGCTGATGGCGTCACGTCAAGAATGTGGCGGTATAAGCAGCCGCAATTCCACTTTGGACCGGGCCAGACCGGCCAGTCCACCTGTCGCGCCCGGCCGCTCCGTCGCGATTTGAATCGCGACGGGTAAGTCCGTCGCATTTTCAAAAATCCGACCAGAATTGAAAAATTGTGCATATGCACTGTTGTTTAAGCTTTATACCCCTTAATTAGCCATGTTTAACCCATGTTATAGTTAATTCGATTTGGTACGTTAATAAATGGCATTAACGATATAAATTTAATTACTTTAAATGACATTTGCACGACTTGTCATATCCTCAAGATTTCTTTACACTCACACACACATAACATTATAAATTGCCAATTGAGCCTGATAAATTATGCAATAATATATTCAGTAAATTAGCGAAATAAATGACTAAATTATCCTATTTTATTAAATACAATTGTCTTCATTTTATACGCGCAATTTAAATACCGTTATCGTTTTCCCTCGGCTTCGAGCACTCGAGGCACGACGGACCCGTTTTCTACACACTTTCTCTTGACTTGGACCACCTCTCCATCAGGAATACTCTCGACTGGGCCAGAGACTCCTTGTCAAGACCTCCGTAAGTCTTCTTGGCTTTGGCGCACGTCCTTAGTCAACGAGCTGGTTGTACCCCAAATCCTGATACACATTAGGGATCAGTACGATCCATGCCTTAGTGTTTTTCCTTCTCGTCTCGGGATCACTTCGAACCATTTGGTCGTGTTCACGACACAACTAAGTGGGTGGTTGTGACTTCTACTAGATTGTCGGCACCCGACCTAGT
Organism: Colocasia esculenta; assembly: GCA_014218235.1. Lineage (NCBI taxonomy): Eukaryota > Viridiplantae > Streptophyta > Magnoliopsida > Alismatales > Araceae > Colocasia > Colocasia esculenta. Next base: position 104,317,543 of record CM024766.1, read on the forward strand.
GTGACGGCCCTCATTATACCGGTACGGTTATACCAACCCACGTCGGTATAGCAAGCGTCATCACAGTGGGACATTTACCCAAACGATACAAACAGCTGAGATACACGCGAATATACGAACAGAGTAGCGGAAGTAAAAAGAACTACTATCTTCATTCATTCATCATCCACATTTAACATACATGAAATTGCAATAACATTAAAGAACTTAAAAGTTCACATAATTAAATTGCTGAAAATTAAGTACACAATGTCCACACTTATACAATTTTCTCATGATTTCTAGTACAATGTCACTTTTACATACTATGAAAGCACAAAAGGGTACAACTGCTCCAACAATCTAAACTCCGCGCTCGGAGTCTGTCTCTACCGTCTCTTCCACGAGAGTCTCGTCACCGTCTATACCTGTACGCCGAAGCAAGAAGTGAGTCTTAAAGACTCAGCAAGTAACACTACTCATAACATACACGCATAAGTCATAGCGGTTTCTACATGCACATTCACAAATTTCAACATATGGCATGCTAGTCATTTGAAAGTTGCAACCTATCATGAAAGTTCTACAATTTAATACATGGATCATGCTTTCAGATTTCTAAGAATAAAACTTACCTATCACATGCTCTCTATTCAATTTACTCGTGAAATTTTGTCTTTAAAGAGCCAAGACATGAGAGCTACCAACATGAACTCTGTGCATATATGAAGGGAAAACACAACTAGCATGGATTTTACATGTTCTCAAGCACATACATAGACATTTTCACATGCCTTAAGTTGCTGGTTTCACATGGTTTAATGGATGTATACCTACACATGAGAGCTACAATGTTGTTTAAAACATACCATGTGAACAACCAATCATGCTATTTTGTACACGTGCTCATCAATTATCCCTATCACGGATTCTAGACATTTTCGCACATATAAACATGATGATAACAACATGAAATTAATGATTTCACATGGTTTTAGATTTGTCTCACATGGATTTCAATGTCATATTCTCGCATTTTTAGTTTCACATTTTCTTTACACAAGTTTCCAATTCACATGGTTGCACTTTGTACATACACATTTCACATTGTTCACTTACATATTAACACATGAACACATACACATTACACATTTTAGGTGCCGTGACACATAGTCCAAACCACCAAAGAAGGACATATACACATCACATTACACATAGACGCCATCTAGGCATTACAATGGCGACTCTTGGACTGCGCAGACCGGGAGAACAAGTCTCCACCCTAACCAGTGGTACTTGTCCACCTCCAGGATTTCCCCCTAATGCCCTTAGGGTCACTTACACATTGAACTTTCTCAGGGGGACTTTTCCCTGATACAGTTCCACTGCCCTCTACGGAAGCAGTGTCACATTGGCACAATTACACATTTACACATTTTACCGATTTTACACATGGTTTTACACATATCACTTTTCATCCCATTCACTTTCTCACTCACATGCCTATCTCTGTTTTCTTGACATGACACTACAGATTTCAGGAGTTTAACACACAGTAAATTCACCAATCAGGTTGGGTTTAAACGATATCTAATCACTTTACGATGACATGCATAAATTTTTACATTTCACATGGAAAAAGTACATAACTCCTTATATACTGATCCAAATGACCTGGAAATTTAACTACATGCTATTTTCAGGTTCAAGATCATACATTCAATTTTTCAGATTTTTATGAGCTAAATAGAATTTACAGAAAATTAAATACCTATTTAGCATGCCATTCATAATTTAAGTTGACATGGAGTTTAACACCATCATACAATTTTTTTTGCCACTTACTGTCTGAACAGAGACTAACTGTTATATGCATGATCTGAAAATACAGAATTACCCTAAATCATACAACCATAGATCGATCACAACAATTCTTTCTTGCATGCCTTTTTATTTACCGAACCGAAATTAATAGCAATTTATGCAAGCATGGACAATTCATCAACATTTGAGTACACATATACTAATCCACTAACTTCATGATCTGACAAAACTTAGGGCACTCAGACTAGTCCTAATCATAAAACATGGATTGGCAAGAATCATCCACAAGTCATGCTTGAAATTTCATGGGATAATAATCTCTAACATTCACCACCACACATCATAACTCATCCACACACCACATTTACCAGTATACATAGTGTATAGGGTTACCATATATCCTCATCACGGAAAACCCATCGAAAATAATCGTATAGGAGGGCAGATCAATTTACTGTTCTGTCCAGATGAACTTGGTGGCGGTCTCTGGCCGTTAATTCAATGTCAGCGGCATAGTCGATGGACGTCAATCATGATCTCAGCGTCCAGGGACCTTGCCGTTAATGCAGGTCTGTGTAGAACACAGGCCCGAGCTCTCAAGATAGGGTGAATCTGAGGGTCTAGGACATGAGGGAAAATTCATAAAAATTGAAAAACCATCCTAGACTCATATAGGAACCTTATGGTAGGGTCACTTGCCTTTTAGAAACACTCCTAAGGGATCAAAAGTGCTGGTGAAGCCCTCCTTGGGCAGTCCCAAGAAGTGCAGAAATGTCCTCCAAGATCTCCTTCCTCCGGGCTCTTGGATGATCTCCACAGCAAAGAAATGTCGGGGAGGCCTTCCTCGATGATCCCTCTAGCCTCCAGTTGCAGTAGAACGCCGGACAAAGCTTCAGAAGTTCGGATTTTGGGCTGCAAAGATGGGGTTTTCTCACAGTCCGAAATAGGGTTTTTCTCCTCTGGTTTCTCTCTTGCAAAAGGGTGAAGAGAGGGGTGGGGGAGCAGATTCGGGTTTGGATATATGGGAGAGGCTTCTCTCCCACTCACAAGGTGATAAGATGGCTCTCAGAGCCGTTGGGGACAGCTCCCCAATGGGTGAGCTTCCTTGTTTCCGAAATTTCTGGCTCTGCAATGCATGCAGGTCAGAGAAATAGGCGTCCACATCGTTAGACGCCAGGATTAGTGTTGGCGTCCATGGGTGGACGCTGACACCACCTCAACGGCTAGGGGTTGACGCCAATCTGGCCTTCGGCCAGAACTCTAAAACATGCAGAAAACTATGCATGCCATGCATATATACATGCAATATGTATATGGTAGTGTATCCATACTATCACCATTCAATACATGCATTATTTACATCTAGTATAAACACATGCACACGTAATTGTACTAATTAATACGTACGTAAATATGTATATACATACACAAGCACAAATATACACACACACAAATACAAATAATGCGACGGAAATTCGAGGGCCTTACACCCTCTCCCCCTTAAAGAAACTTCGTCCTCGAAGTTAGAACGACACTACTCAAACAAAAGGGGATACTTCTTCTTCATCGCATCCTCAAGCTCCCAAGTAGCCTCCTCTCGTGAGAAGTTCCGCCATAGAACTTTCACCGACGCAATACTCTTGTTCCGGAGATGCTGAACCTTCCGGTCAAGAATAGCTACTGGTTGCTCGACATACGAAAGATCTGGCTGGATCTCCACTGGCTCATGACTAATCACATGAGACGGATCTTGGACATATTTCCTGAGCATAGATACGTGGAATACAGGGTGAACGCTAGCCAAAGCTGGGGGTAATGCTAGCTCATATGCCACGCTGCCCAAACGTCTGAGAATCTCATATGGGCCAATGAATCTAGGGCTTAGCTTGCTATGCCTGCCAAATCTGACGACACCACGAGTAGGCGATATCTTCAGAAGACATGATCGCCAACCTCGAACTCCAAATCCTTTCTCCTGTTGTCGGCATAACTCTTCTGCCTATCCTGTGCCGCAACAAGCCTCTTCCTGATAAGCTGGATCTTATCCGAAGTTTCCTGAACTAACTCCGGTCCGATCAACTGCCTATCACCAGTCTCCTCCCAACATAACGGAGATCTGCAGGGCCTACCATACAATGCCTCGAATGGAGCCATACTAATACTAGCATGAAAGCTGTTGTTGTATGCGAACTCCACAAGAGGTAAATGACGCTCCCAATCATCCTTCCAATCCAGAACACACGCTCTCAACATATCCTCGAGCGTCTGGATAGTCCTCTCGGACTGTCCATCGGTCTGGGGATGAAACGCCAAACTGAGCTTCAGCTCCGAACCTAACGCATCCTGAAGACCCTTCCACAGCCTCGAAGTAAATCTCGGATCTCGATCCGAAATGATCGACTTCGGCACACCATGCAATCTAATGATACCACTAACATACAATCTAGCTAAACTCTCTACTGACTGCTTCTTCTTCATAGGCAAGAAATGAGTAGTCTTCGAGAATCTATCTACAACTACCCAAATCGAGTCATTGCCCCTCCTAGATCGAGGCAATCCCGAAACGAAATCCATAGTGACAGCTTCCCACTTCCATACTGGGATATCCATCCTCTGCATAAGGCCAGATGGTCGCTGTCGCTCGGCCTTCACTTGCTGACACACCAAACACCTAGACACATAATCTGCAACATCCTTCTTCATGCCGGACCACCAAAATGATCTTTTCAGGTCTTGATACATCTTAGTGTTACCCGGATGAATAGAGAATCGCGATCTATGAGCCTCCGCTAACACATGCTCACGGACATCTACTAAATCAGGGACACAGACACGGTGCTGAAATCTAATCACACCGTCCTCATCACGAGCAATGCCCGCCTTACCCACTAATTCTAACAATCTAGGGTCGGCTTCCTATTGCTCGATCACCTCATCCAAAACCGAGGATCTAAGGGATAGCTGAGCTACAAAAGCCTGACACAGCGATGGCTCTAACTCGGTCATAGAGTACGCCGCATCCTCCAACATCTTCCAATCCTGCTGGAGCGAAGACCTCTTCCTACTAAGAGCATCCGCTACGACATTCGCCTTTCCAGGGTGATACTGAAGGTCGAAGTCATAGTCCTTCAAGAACTCAATCCATCTTCTCTGCCTCAGGTTTAATTCCTTTTGGGAGAAAAGATACTTTAAGCTCTTGTGGTCAGTAAACACCTCAAATCTGACACCATAAAGATAGTGCCTCCAGATCTTTAGTGCATGAACCACTGCTGCGAGCTCCAAATCATGAGTCGGATAGTTCTTCTCATGCTCCTTTAATTGACGAGAAGCATAAGCCACTACCCTTTCTTGCTGCATTAGCACACAGCCTAAACTGATCCGAGACGCATCCGTATAAATGGCAAAGCCCTCTAGACCACTAGGCAATACCAATACCGGAGCAGAAGTAAGCTTAGCCTTCAATAGCTGGAAGCTACGCTCACATGCCTCAGACCATACGAACCTCTCACCCTTCCTGGTTAGCTTTGTCAAGGGGGCGGCGATGGATGAGAAACCCTCAATGAATCGCCGATAGTAACCAGCTAACCCAATAAAACTACGAATCTCCGAAGGGGTCTTGGGAACCTCCCAATCCATAACTGCCTGGACCTTCGCTGGATCAACTGCAACACCAACGCCGGAGATAACATGCCCGAGGAAATGAACCTCGCGCAACCAAAAATCGCACTTGCTGAATTTTGCATACAGCTTGTGCTCACGAAGAACCTCTAACACTAACCTCAAATGCTGACGGTGGGTGGCCTCATCCGGAGAATAGACCAACACATCGTCAATAAACACTACGACAGAGCTATCTAAATAAGGCCTAAACACCCGGTTCATGAGATCCATGAACGCTGCAGGGGCATTGGTCAATCCGAATGGAAGGACCAAGAACTCATAATGTCCATAACGGGATCTAAATGCTGTCTTGGACACATCCTCACTCTGAATCCTCAACTGATGATAACCAGATCCCAAGTCAATCTTAGAAAAGACTGATGCATCTCGCAACTGGTCGAACAAGTCATCAATGCGAGGTAAGGGATACCTGTTCTTCACAGTCACTTGGTTCAACTTCCTATAGTCAATGCACAACCTAAGTGACCCGTCTTTCTTCTTGACGAATAATATAGGTGCGCCCCAAGGGGAAACACTAGGGCGAATAAATCCCTTATCAAGCAACTCTTGCAACTGCCTCCTCAACTCGGCTAACTCCGCAGGTGCCATCCGATATGGAGCCTTCGAGATAGGAGAGGTGCCTGGAAGCAACTCTATGGTAAACTCTATCTCTCTATCCGATGGCAATCCAGACAAGTCATCAGGAAAGACATCTGGAAAATCCTGCACTACCTCAATCTCCGCAAGAGTAAGTGACTCATCAGCCTCTGGCACTAACACCACGCTGGCAAGAAAAGCGTCACAACCCTTGTTTACCATGCACATCGCCTTCATGGCAGAGATGACTAATTTTCCAGCCAAGTTCCTTGGCAAGGGATGAGAGAACTCGTCCTCACCAGGAATGCGGAAAACAATCCTCTTCCGACGACAATCCACTAACACATAGTGCTCCTCTAGCCAATCCAGACCAAGAATAGCATCATAGTCCTTCATCTTTAGCAAGAAGAAACACCAATCTAGGATTCTATCCTCAATGCACACAGGTAACGACGGAATGCACTTCCTAGTCGATACCGTACCCGCAGGGGTGTGCACAGACAAAGGGACCTCTAAATCCTCAGACTCTATGCCTGACTCTAGGGCTAACTGCCTAGCGAACCGCTCGGAAATGAACGAGTGAGTAGCACCCGTATCAAACAAAACCCGAGCGTGCACACCTAAAAGCAAAACCGTACCTTCGGTGACATGCTCCGCCTGCTCGGCGTCCTCGCGAGCTAAAGCAAACACTCGAGCTGGGGCTCGAGGCCTTCCTGGTCTTCCTATAGCTGGCGCGGCTGCTGATACTGCTGGGGCTGGCGCTCCACGCTGAGCTCCCTGCTGAAGTCTTGGGCAGTCTTTGATCTTGTGGTCGCTGCTCCCGCACTTCAAGCATCTACCCGCTACCAACCAACACTCGGAACCACCATGTGTCTTCCCGCAATGGGGACACTCTTTCTTCACACCAGGGGAACGTACAGAAGGTACCTGAGAGTTGCTGACTGTCACAGATCGCTGCGGTGTCTGGTACACCGTTTTCTTCTTATCCTGCCGCTGGAACGTCGCTGCCGGCCTCTTCTGCGAAGCCTTCTTTTCCTCCAGATATTGCTCCATTTCTCCCTCCTGCCTGCAGGCAGCACTGAGGGCCTCGTCCAACGTGCGGTGGTCAAACGCCACGAGTCTCGTCCGCAGTGATGGCTTGAGTCCCATCACGAACTTCTTGGTCTTCCTGCGCTCATCCTCTACGATATGTGGTGCATACTTAGAAAGTTCAGAAAACCTTGCCTCGTATTCCAGCACGGTCATGGAGCCTTGCGTCAGGGAGAGAAATTCCTGCTCCATTTTGTCCTGGATATGCTCTGGGACGAACTTGGCTCGAAAGAGCCTCACGAACGCGTCCCACGCCACGTCTACTGCTCCGTCCTCAAAGCGTGTACGTAGTTGGGAGGACCACCATACATCCACTCTCTCCTGCAATACACCTTCATAAGCACCAACTAACAAATTCTAAATTAAGCAGAACATTCAAACATACAAAATTAAAAGTCTACCTGTAGCATGTAGGTGGCTAATGTCACCTTATCCTCATCAGGGCACCTGATGGCTCGGAAGATTTTCTCTATCTCCCTTAACCAACTTTCTGCCATTAATGGATCACTCTCCCCCTTAAAAGAGGGTGGGGTCATCCTCTTGAATCGCTCCATGATGGGAGGTCCACCATGGTCCTGAGCTGGTGCCTGAGCCTGCTACATTAAACAATAGGCAATACATAATAAACACAATATCATGCAATTTAAATAGCAACTACTAGTTGTTTCATTATTCTACCTGGGCCTCCAACTGTGCCTGGAGTGCTGCCGGGTATGAGCCTGCGTCTGCATGGCTTGCACCAGACCTTGCATGAATACTCCGTAATCCACAGGCGGCGGTGGGGGAAGTACAGGACCTGGCGGTGCCGGGGCCTGCTGCTCCGCCCGCTCGTCACGTCGCGGCTCGTCCTCACGGGCCGACGCTCCACCACGCCTACCTCTCGAAGCCATGGCTGTAATAAAATTTCAGCCACCATTAGAGCTAGGTTACTAAGTTTTCTAACCATTTTCTTATCTATTTTCACTTCTTATTATGTTTTCTACACATGTGGACATACTTAGCATGCAATGAGGATGATGACTTAGGTATATTCATGTGCAATCTCAACCGGTCGCTCTGATACCAATCTCTGTGACGGCCCTCATTATACCGGTACGGTTATACCAACCCACGTCGGTATAGTAAGCGTCATCACAGTGGGACATTTACCCAAACGATACAAACAGCTGAGATACACGCGAATATACGAACAGAGTAGCGGAAGTAAAAAGAACTATTGTCTTCATTCATTCATCATCCACATTTAACATACATGAAATTGCAATAACATTAAAGAACTTAAAAGTTCACATAATTAAATTGCTGAAAATTAAGTACACAATGTCCACACTTATACAATTTTCTCATGATTTCTAGTACAATGCCACTTTTACATACTATGAAAGCACAAAAGGGTACAACTGCTCCAACAATCTAAACTCCGCGCTCGGAGTCTGTCTCTACCGTCTCTTCCACGAGAGTCTCGTCACCGTCTATACCTGTACGCCGAAGCAAGAAGTGAGTCTTAAAGACTCAGCAAGCAAAACTACTCATAACATACACGCATAAGTCATAGCGGTTTCTACATGCACATTCACAAATTTCAACATATGGCATGCTAGTCATTTGAAAGTTGCAGCCTATCATGAAAGTTCTACAATTTAATACATGGATCATGCTTTCAGATTTCTAAGAATAAAACTTACCTATCACATGTTCTCTATTCAATTTACTCGTGAAATTTTGTCTTTAAAGAGCTAAGACATGAGAGCTACCAACATGAACTCTGTGCATATATGAAGGGAAAACACAACTAGCATGGATTTTACATGTTCTCAAGCACATACATAGACATTTTCACATGCCTTAAGTTGCTGGTTTCATATGGTTTAATGGCTGTAAACCTACACATGAGAGCTACAATGTTGTTTAAAACATACCATGTGAACAACCAATCATGCTATTTTGTACACGTGCTCATCAATTATCCCTATCACGGATTCTAGACATTTTCGTACATATAAACATGATGATAACAACATGAAATTAATGATTTCACATGGTTTCAGATTTGTCTCACATGGATTTCAATGTCATATTCTCGCATTTTTAGTTTCACATTTTCTTTACACAAGTTTCCAATTCACATGGTTGCACTTTGTACATACACATTTCACATTGTTCACTTACACATTAACACATGAACACATACACATTACACATTACACATTTTAGGTGCCGTGACACATAGTCCAAACCACCAAAGAAGGACATATACACATCACATTACACATAGACGCCATCTAGGCATTACAATGGCGACTCTTGGACTGCGCAGACCGGGAGAACAAGTCTCCACCATAACCAGTGGTACTTGTCCACCTTCATGATTTCCCCCTAATGCCCTTAGGGTCACTTACACATTGAACTTTCTCAGGGGGACTTTTCCCTGATACAGTTCCACTGCCCTCTACGGAAGCAGTGTCACATTGGCACAATTACACATTTACACATTTTACCGATTTTACACATGGTTTTACACATATCACTTTTCATCCCATTCAATTTCTCACTCACATGCCTATCTCTGTTTTCCTGACATGACACTACAGATTTCAGGAGTTTAACACACAGTAAATTCACCAATCAGGTTGGGTTTAAACGATATCTAATCACTTTACGATGACATGCATAAATTTTTACATTTCACATGGAAAAAGTACATAACTCCTTATATACTGATTCAAATGACCTGGAAATTTAACCACATGCTATTTTTAGGTTCAAGATCATACATTCAATTTTCCAGATTTTTATGAGCTAAATAGAATTTACAGAAAATTAAATACCTATTTAGCATGCCATTCATAATTTAAGTTGACATGGAGTTTAACACCATCATACAATTTTTTTTTTGCCACTTACTGTCTGAACAGAGACTAACTGTTATATGCATGATCTGAAAATACAGAATTACCCTAAATCATACAACCATAGATCGATCACAACAATTCTTTCTTGCATGCCTTTTTATTTACCGAACCGAAATTAATAGCAATTTATGCAAGCATGGACAATTCATCAACATTTGAGTACACATATACTAATCCACTAACTTCATGATCTGACAAAACTTAGGGCACTCAGACTAGTCCTAATCATAAAACAAGGATTGGCAAGAATCATCCACAAATCATGCTTGAAATTTCATGGGATAATAATCTCTAACATTCACCACCACACATCATAACTCATCCACACACCACATTTACCAGTATACATAGTGTATAGGGTTACTATATATCCTCATCACGAAAAACCCATCGAAAATAATCGTATAGGAGGGCAGAACAATTTACTGTTCTGTCCAGATGAATTTGGCGGCGGTCTCTGGCCGTTAATTCAATGTCAGCGGCATAGTCGATGGACGCCAATCATGATCTCAGCGTCCAAGGACCTTGCCGTTAATGCAGGTCTGTGTAGAACACAGGCTCGAGCTCTCAAGATAGGGTGAATCTGAGGGTCTAGGACACGGGGAAAATTCATAAAAATTGAAAAACCATCCTAGACTCATACGGGAACCTTATGGTAGGGTCACTTGCCTTTTAAAAACACTCCTAAGGGATCAAAAGTGCTGGTGAAGCCCTCCTTGGGCAGTCCCAAGAAGTGCAGAAATGTCCTCCAAGATCTCCTTCCTCCGGGCTCTTGGATGATCTCCACAGCAAAGAAATGTCGGGGAGGCCTTCCTCGATGATCCCCCTAGCCTCCAGTTGCAGTAGAACGCCGGACAAAGCTTCAGAAGTTCAGATTTTGGGCTGCAAAGATGGGGTTTTCTCACAGTCCGAAATAGGGTTTTTCTCCTCTGGTTTCTCTCTTGCAAAAGGGTGAAGAGAGGGGTTGGGGAGCAGATTCGGGTTTGGATATATGGGAGAGGCTTCTCTCCCACTCACAAGGTGATAAGATGGCTCTCAGAGCCGTTGGGGACAGCTCCCCAATGGGTGAGCTTCCTTGTTTCTGAAATTTCTAGCTCTGCAACGCATGCAGGTCAGAGAAATAGGCGTCCACATCGTTAGACGCCAGGATTAGTGTTGGCGTCCATGGGTGGACGCTGACACCACCTCAACGGCTAGGGGTTGACGCCAATCTGGCCTTCGGCCAAAACTCTAAAACATGTAGAAAACTATGCATGCCATGTATATATACATGCAATATGTATATGGTAGTGTATCCATACTATCACCATTCAATACATGCATTATTTACATCTAGTATAAACACATGCACACGTAATTGTGCTAATTAATACGTACGTAAATATGTATATACATACACAAGCACAAATATACACACACACAAAAACAAATAATGCGACGAAAATTCGAGGGCCTTACACCTAGTGCTGTGCATCCGTTACTATCAGAATTTCACGTGTTTTACGGAATTGTCCCTATCTCATCTAATGTCCATATCCTCTTATCTGTTCGCGTTCTCTCTGCACTCTCATCTATCTCGTCTAGTACTCTCTTATCTCTTCTTGGTACTCTATTAGCGATTCGTGTGATTGTTTAAGATAAAAGAAATGACTAATGCCAGCGCAATAGGGCCCGATCAGGTCCTGGGAGGAGCGCCTGAAAAGTGCCAGTGCCCATGGGAGTTAAAATGATCAAGGATGTGTTACGACATGCATCCAGTGCTAGTTTACTATCTAGATTAATCTATGACAATCAAAGTACTATCTCTACAAGTGCAAGCGTGATTGTTACTAGTGCACCGTTGTGCAATTTACATGTTATAACATTACATGGCCATTCTATTGTCGTTCTTGTTGTACTATTTTCCTTGTGCCAGTTGCTATTGTTCTCTTGTTATCATGACATGCTCTACATGACCTTACTCTCTAGTTAGCCTTCCATTAAAACATTAACTATTTAAAGCATGCTTGTGTTCATGAGATATTAAGTCCTACTGGGTGTTATTCGCTCATCCTGCGTATTTGTTTAATGTATTCAGGTGAGTCGGATAGAGACGACCACACTTACAAGGACGGGACTGAGGGAGATGCTCAGGAGTGACCATTTCAGCCACCAGTGTTGTCTAGTAGTAGTTAGTATAGTTATGAGTTAGTGAGTCAGTTAGTCATAATGTAATAGTTTGATTTTGAATAAAGTACTCGGGGCCTTAGTTCTGGCTCTGATACGTTGATATAATGATGACTGGTGGATTATTAATGAAATTGGAGTTTATTTGGTATTATTCCATTTGTGCAATGATTTGCTATTATTTCTCGCTCTGTACTATTTAATAACTGTAATCCTACTCTGATATTCCGCGTTGGGGCGTTACAGTTTTGTGGTATCAGAGCCTAGGTTATTCTTAATTATAGGATGATCTAGGTTTGACCTGCGTTGACTTAGAGTCTAAATTCCATACCTATATGAGATGGGTAGAACCTTGGGTAATAAGATAAAATGAACTCACACACGCACAACTTAGTGCAAATTCAGTAACTTACATTAAACATTCTCTTTTGAAGGAACTTAAACCCCAACAATGGTAGCGGAGCGTGCACAACTCCATGCCATGCAGCAAACAATCCAGCAACTTACTCAGGCTTTACTCCAAGTTGCTGGAGCCAACAATAATAACAACAACCGAGGAGCTGGTGATTTACATAGAAATTTTCGCAATCTGAATCCGCCTCGATTCAGTGGTACCACTGACCCTGATGAGGCAGAGAACTGGCTCAAGGTGATTGAACGCATTTTTCGCGTCATGTAATGCACGGATGGGGACAAGATATTGTTAGCTACATTTCAGTTAGAGAGGGACGCCCGTGCGTGGTGGGAGTCCATTGAGGCAACTAGAGCAGATGCACAATTCACATGGGAGGAGTTTAAGGAGCACTTTAACTCCAAATATTTCTCTGAAAGGGTCCAAGAAAGGAAGGCCTCTAAATTTGCCGCACTCAAGCAGAGGAACCTAAGTGTTGCTGAGTATGAGGCTCAGTTCTCCCGATTGGCGCACTATGCCAATCATTTGGTGAGTACGGAGAAGATGAAGGCAAAAAGGTTTCTTAATGGGCTCAGGCCCGCATATATCACACAACTGGTACCTATGGATATTCAGACTTATCCAAAGATGGTCAGGAAAGCACAACTACTCGAGGATGCAACCGATCTCACTGATCGCATTAAGGGTAGAATAGTAAAAAAAGAACTGACTTCTGGAGCACCAAGCAAGCCTGCTTACGGCAAGAAAAGGCCGTTAAGTATTACTGACGGGTCAAGTCAGGAGAGAAAGCCCAAAGTCCCCACTACTACTGCCCCAACCAACAAGCCAAGATGCAAACATTGTGACAAGCTGGGTCACACGGCATAAGAATGTTGGAGGAAGGCAGGTGCATGCCTTCGCTGTGGGCGTCGTGATCACCGCATCTAGGAATGCTCTCTGTTGAAAGAAAATGAGAAGCGTCCTGCGGGACAAAAGAAGCCAGGCAGACTTCAAGCTGTGCAAGAGGTGGAAACCACCGAGGAAGGTGGAGTCGTCGAAGGTACCCTACCGGTCTTTTCTCAATCAGCATTTGTTTTGTTTGATACTGGCCCAACACATTCATTTATATCACAAGCATTTACTGATACCTTAAATGAGAAATCTACATCTATGACATTTGAATTACCTGTCACAACACCACTAGGAGAAAGGGCTCTATTGAATAAATATTATCCATTGGCTGATGTTAAGATTGGTGAACTCAATCTAAGAGCTGACTTGATTTGTATGCCCATGGAGGGCTACGATGTCATTCTGGGAGCCGATTGGCTATCCACGTATGGGGCTATCGTGGATTGTAGAAGAGGTAAAATTTCCTTTAGTGAATTCCCTAAGCTGATCTTCACAGGACGTAGTCACAAGAGACACTTGTCCCTCGTCTCTTCTATAAAGGCACAAAACATGATAAGGAAAGGGAGTATGGCATTTCTTGCCGCCATCGTAGTTGAAAAGAAAGCAGTTAAGATATCAGACATCCACATAGTGCAAGAATACCCTGATGTGTTTCCCGATGAGGTACCAGGCATTCCACCTGAGAGAGATGTGAATTTCTCAATTGATCTCGTACCTGGAGCTGCACCGGTTTCACGCCAACCCTACAGGATGTCCCCTGCCGAATTGAAAGAGTTGAAAGAGCAACTGATGGAACTTCTAGAAAAGGGTTTCATTAGGCTGAGTACTTCTCCTTGGGGAGCACCAGTGTTGTTCGTCAGGAAGAAGGACGGATCCATGAGATTATGCATCGATTACAGGCAGTTGAACAATCTCACTATCAAGAATAAGTACCCTTTGCCGCGTGTCGATGAATTATTTGATCAGATATCAGGAGCAAAGTATTTTTCTAAGATTGACCTTAGATCGGGATATCATTAGATGAGGATTAAAGATGCAGATATCTACAAGACAGCTTTCAGGAGCAAGTACAATCATTACAAATTTGTAGTCATGCCTTTTGGACTAACCAATGCTCTTGCAGCTTTTATGCAACTAATGAACAACATCTACCGGCCCTACCTCGACAAATTCATCGTGGTATTCATTGATGATATTCTCATATACTCCAAGACCAAGGAAGAGCATGAGGAGCATTTGAGGATCGCTCTGCAAATCTTACGGGACAATCAACTCTACGCCAAATTGAGCAAGTGTGAATTCTGGCTCGAGGAGGTGTCATTTCTGGGTCATGTTATTTCCAAGGACGGTATCGCTGTCGACCCTTCCAAGGTAGAAGCTGTGCTAAACTGGGAAAGGCCGACCAATGTCACCGAGATAAGAAGTTTTCTTGGACTGGCTGGTTATTACAGACGGTTCATAAAAGACTTCTCCAAGATAGCCGTTCCTCTTACGCGTCTTATGCGAAAAGAGAACTCATATGTCTGGAACAAGGAATGTGAGAAGAGCTTTTAGACACTTAAGCAATTGCTGACATCTGCACCTGTCCTTGCATTACCAGTCGAAGGCGCAGGATTCTCAGTCTACACTGATGCATCTGGAATCGGTCTAGGCTGTGTATTAATGCAGAACTAAAAGGTGATAGCTTATTCTTCAAGGCAGTTGAAGCCACATGAAGTCAACTATCCTGTCCATGACTTAGATCTAGTTGTTGTGGTATTTGCACTCAAAATCTGGAGGCATTGCCTATACGGGGAGCAATTTATTGTCTACTCCGACCACATGAGTTTGAAATACTTATTTTCTCAGAAGGAGCTCAATATGCGACAACGGAGATGGCTGGAGTACTTGAAAGACTTTGATTTCAATATTCAATACCACCCAGGTAAAGGTAATGCAGTAGCTGATGCACTTAGCCGAAAGCCAATAGCTTCTTTATCCTGTCTAGTCATGGGCGAGATGCAACTGTTGGAACAATTTGCTAGTTTGGACCTAAACATTGAAAAGAGGAGTGATAAGATGATCGTGGCTAATCTTAGAGCTCAACCCGACATTTTTGTCGAGATCAGAGAGCAGCAGGCTAATGATCCATTCCTAGTCAGAGTCAGAGAGACCATAGCCGGTAAGCCAGACTTCTCCATCGCTGAAGATGGAAGAATATTATTCTAAGCCAGGACATGTGTGCCTGACAATGAAGTGCTGAAAAGGAAACTGATGGATGAAGCCCACAAGACCAAGCACACAATACATCCAGGTGCAACCAAGATGTACCAAGACATGAAATTAAGGTCATTTTGGTGGCCAAACATGAAGCGTGAGGTGGTGAGCATGCTGCACACTCCCTCACTTGTCAACAGGTGAAAGCCGAGCACCGTCGTCCTGCGGGTGTACTTAGACCCCTCGACATACCCGAATGGAAGTGGGAAAGCATCGGTATGGATTTCATCATGGGTTTACCCCGAACTCGTGGTGGACTTGATGCTATCTGGGTTATTGTGGACCGTTTAACCAAGTCCGCACACTTCCTTGCCATTAAGAGCACTTGGAGTATGAATGTGTTGGCAGCTTTGTATGTAAAGGAAAATGTGAGATTACATGGAGTCCCCGTGTCCATTGTCTCAGATTGTGACCCCAGATTCACATCTAGATTTTGGAAGGGACTTCAGACAGCGTTGGGTACTAAACTCAACTTCAGCACTACTTTCCACCCACAGACAGATGGACAGACTGAAAGAACAAATCAGATAGTGGAAGACATGCTACGAGCTTGTGCTGTAGACTTTGAGGGGTATTGGAATGAACAATTGTCCCTAATTGAATTCGCATACAACAACAGCTATCAGGCCAACATCAAGATGGCACCATTTGAAGCATTATACGGCAGAAGTTGCAGATCGCCAGTATGCTGGAATGAAGTATGTGAGCAGCAATGGCTAGGGCCAGACATGGTGCAAAACACTAGCAGGGACATACAGATTATCAGAGACATAATTAAGATAGGTCAATCCAGGCAGAAGAGCTATGCTGATAAAAGAAGAAGGGATTTAGAATTTCAGACTGGAGATCATGTAATGCTGAAGGTATTCCCGACCAGAGGATTTCAAAGGTTTGGGATGAGAGGCAAGCTGAGACCAAGATTCATAGGTCCGTTTGAAGTGTTAGATAGAGTGGGCGAGGTAGCGTATCGACTGGCACTACCACCCCAGTTTTCAACAGTACACAATGTGTTCCATGTGTCAATGCTGAGAAAGTACGTGTATGATCCATCACACGTAATCAGCTATGATGACATTATTCTGAATAAGGATATGACCTATGAAGAAAGGCCGATGAAAATCTTGGACAAGAAGATGCAACAGCTTCGGAATCGGTCTATACCCGTGGTGAAGGTATTATGGAGAAACCATGAAGTCGAAGAGGCCACGTGAGAGCCCGAAGCATTAATGCGACAGAATTATCCGGAGTTATTCAGTAAGTCATTCTTCCTCTTACGATTCTATGAATTTGGGGACCAAATTCTTTTTAAGAGGGGGAGGATGTAGCACCCTTGATTTTTAAAACCCAAATAAAAATAAAATTTCCATTTTTATAAGTAAGGAAAATAGAAATTATTGAACAAAAGAGGGAAATAAATATAATTAGAATGATTTAAATCAAAGCCCATTAGACTAAATTAGTAATGGGATGTACTAATGGTCCTAACATGGTTTGTTGGGCCCAAATAGGGATAGCCCATTATGAGAGGAGAAGTAATTAAGAGAACTTCGTTTCTAATTAATTAATAAATGGAAAATGGTAAAATTAACTATTAAAACAAGTCATATCTATCCTAAAAAGAGTCCTACACTTACCCTAAACCTTTACCCACGAAATTGGATCTCTTCCCAACTCTATTAGGTGGATAAATAAGAGAAAGTGGGAGATAAAGAAGGAAATTCGGAGTTTAATGGAAGGGAGGACTCTTAGAATGGCTAGGACTCCTATAGTTAGCCATATACCCCCAAATTTCGACCCTAGCAACCCTAGTTCGTGTCTAAGCTCTTTGGAGACGAAAAGGAGAAGTTTTGGACGAAGAGCAAGGAGAGGAGGAGGCTTGGAGCTTGGATTTTCTCTTCTTTTTCATCATCAAACTAGGGCTTTCTTACTCTACGAAAAAGATAGGCATTCTCTCAAGCAAAAATCGTGTAAAAATTACCCTAGGTAGGCTTCATGAACCTCTACAAAAGCCCTCTAGTTTCGTTATATTTCGTTCATCCATTTAGGCGAATTAATTGCTTGAACCCTTATTGTTACCATGAACCCAAAACTTCATGTTTACTCTATACCCCTGCATGTACTTGTTCTCAAGCCATGATAAAATTCTCATATATACTGCATCATATTAGCTTTCAAACACCCTTAATCTTGCTCTATTTCGATCTCCCATGAGGGAGAATTAATTCTTTGAATCCCTGTCAGGTCCATGCACCCGACCCTTCTTGTTTGTTTGTGAACCTCGTTCATGCTTGACTTCATACCATGATAAAATTATCATAAATACTACATCTTGTAGCTTTTGAACACCCCTTGTTTTGGAATTTTTCATCATGTATCCATCGCTAATTAATTCATTGAACCCTAACTGCGCATGTTTAGGTCACCAAAAAGTAACCTGATCAAATCATGTCAAAACCTTGTTTATTTTCAAATTAATCGTGCATGTTGATAGATCTATATGTCTACTTTTGTTTAAAACTAATTTTGTGCTTTTTGGATCACTGTGCTATTTTATATGGAATTTAGAACGTCTATGTATCGAAGAGGATTCGCCCTGGGAAAAAGGGAAAAAGGTCAATCCCACCTGGTATCGCGTCGGCGCGATTCGCCGTGATATCAGTGGGGTCGCACCGGCTGATGGCATCGCGCCAAGAATGCGGCGGTATAAGCCGCCACGATTCCACTTTGGACCGGGCTAGACCGGCCAGTCCACCTGTCGCGCCCGGCCGCTCCGTCGCGATTTGAATCGCGACAGGTAAGTCCGCCGCGTTTTCAAGAATCCGATCAGAATTGAAAAATTGTGCATATGCCCAGTTGTTTAAGCTTTATACCCCTTAATTAGCCATGATTAACCCATGTTATAGTTAATTCGACTTGGTACGTTAATAAATGACATTAATGATATAAATTTAATTACTTTAAATGACATTTGCACGACTTGTCATATCCTCAAGATTTCTTTACACTCACACACACATAACATTATAAATTGCCAATTGAGCCTGATAAATTATGCAATAATATATTCGGTAAATTAGAGAAATAAATGACTAAATTACCCTATTTTATTAAATACAATTGTCTTCGTTTTATACGCGCATTTTAAATACCGTTATCATTTTCCCTCGGCTTCGAGCACTCGAGGCACGACGGACCCGTTTTCTACACACTTTCTCTTGACTTGGACCACCTCTCCATCGGGAATACTCTCGACTGGGCCAGGGACTCCTTGTCAAGACCTCCGTATGTCTACTTGGCTTTGGCGCACGTCCTTAGTCAACGAGCTGGTTGTACCCCAAATCCTGATACACATTAGGGATCAGTACAATCCATGCCTTAGTATTTTTCCTTCTCATCTCGGGATCACTCCGAACCATTTGGCCGTGTTCATGACACGACTAAGTGGGTGGTTGTGACTTCTACCAGACTGCCGGCACCCGACCTAGTGCTGTGCAACCGTTACTATCGAAATTTCACGTCTTTTACGGAATTGTCCCTATCTCATCTAATGTCCATATCCTCTTATCTGTTCGCGTTCTCTCTACACTCTCATCTATCTCGTCTAGTACTCTCTTATCTCTTCTTGGTACTCTATTGGCCATTCGTGTGATTGTCTAAGATAAAAGAAATGACTAATGCCATCGCAATAGGGCTCGATCAGGTCCTGGGAGGAGCCCCTGAAAAGTGCCAGTGCCCATGGGAGTTAAAATGATCAAGGATGTATTACGGTATGCATCCAGCGCTAGTTTACTATCTAGATTAATCTATGACAATCAAAGTACTATCTCTACAAGTGCAAGCGTGATCATTACTAGTACACCGTTGTGCAATTTACATGTTATAACGTTACATTGCCATTCTATTATCGTTCTTGTTGTACTATTTTCCTTGTGCCAGTTGCTATTGTTCTCTTGTTATCATGACATGCTCTACATGACTTTACTCTCTAGTTAGCCTACCATTAAAACATTAACTATTTAAAGTATACTTGTGTTCATGAGATATTAAGTCCTACTGGGTGTTATTCGCTCATCCTGCGTATTTGTTTAATGTGTTCAGGTGAGTCAGATGGAGACGACCACACTTACGAGGACGGAACTGAGGGAGATGCTCCGGAGTGACCATTTCAGCCACTAGTGCTGTCTAGTAGTAGTTAGTATAGGTATAAGTTAGTGAGTCAGTTAGTCATAATGTAATAGTTTGATTTTGAATAAAGTACTCATGGCCCTAGTTCTGGCTCTGATACGTTGATGTAATGATGACTGGTGGATTATTAAGGAAATTAGAGTTTATTTGGTATTATTCCATTTGTGCAATGATTTGTAATTATTTCTCGCTCTATACTATTTAATAATTGTAATCCTACTCCGATATTTTGCATTGGGGCGTTACACACTGACCGTGCACAGGGACCTGTTCACGGCTTTGATAGCCTTCGGTGGCTTACAGATCCACGTCCAGGTGACTGGACGCGATTCAGCCAAATCGCGGTCGCTGTACCGGATGCGATTTGACTGACTGACAGAAACGCGCCTACTTAGTTGCCATTTTTGCTATAAATTGTTGCATACAGGGTATTCTTGCATCGGTCGGGGGACCTCCTTCCCTCATATCCTAGGCTCCACAGACCTCTCTTAGTAAGGGCAACCTCTCCTTTGGGCATTCCGTCTCATTGGACTAGGGAACCTTTGCTAAGAGCCCCATAAAACTCCATACCCCGTGGATTCCCTCATGGCGGACCGAGCTGGCGGTACCCTTCCGTTGACCCAGGTTAGCTATCCCATTGCGTGGTGAGAGGTGATTCTAGTAGTACCCCGAAGTTCTATATTCTACCCAACTAGGAACTCACCTGGAGTGACACAATATTTTTCAATCCAATTAAATAATTGTGAAACTCCTTAAAAACAAGCGTTAAGCATTACAACCTATTTGAACCACATATTGATTGATTAATCTTTGTTCAACCTTATTTGCTTATTGCTTTGTTAAAAATGGACCCATATTATCATGCTGATTTTTATTATGAGGACTATGAGGATGATGTTAGATCTCCATCTTTCCAATCCCATATCCGTCTATCTCACCACTGGGAGAGACAACCTTCCACTTCCTATGGTTATGTGCGCACACCGCGCACTAGCCTATCTGATGTCCCTCCATACCTCACTCCAATCAGAACCCGACAAGAGCCTATCCCCCACCATGATTCCATGCCATTCATCAGCTCACACCTCAACAACTCAATCTGATCCAATCTTTAGTTGAGGGTGTGACTCCTTCTCCCTCTCCTTCCCCCAGGCACCCGCCTTTGTACATTCCGGCGACTTCGCCACATACCCCTGCACATTCTCCATCACCTCGGTGTTAGTTATGGGTGTCCTCAAGCCAATCATAACTTGTACAATCTTGTTCTTTGATAATAATAATAAGGCTTTTATATTCATTATGTATAATTCGTTTATTGTTTCATTATGAAGTCCATGAATATGCGCAATGGATATTAATTATGATGAGATCATAACAATGAGATTAATATCCTTTAAACGTATATTCTTAATTGTTCCTAGTCGGAGGATATTCGAGAAGGACATCGGATATCCGGTTAGACTAGTACAGGTTGCACCTGCTCATATGATGAGGGTGACTGGTCTCATAGTCACTTGTGTGGAGACACTAAGGTGAATCTGTAGGTGCTCATTGGAGAATGAGTTCACTGAACTGATCTGTTATGAATCGCTGGATGGTAATATTACCTTACTGTCAACCAGCTAGATTCATTGTCACAGTGGCGTGATTGGTCCTTAGACCTGAGACACCAAGGACACCTTGTTGGTGGACTTCTGGGTTTTGACCTTGACTTATAGATCTCTAGCCATGAGGTCTTAATCAGTTAAGTGATCGGATCTAGCGGAATACCTTCGAAGGTGATTGTGTGGTCAATATGGGATCGCTCGCTCTCGGTAATAGGAGAGTGAATGCTCTACGGAAGGATGCCTGATAGTCCCTGGCCAGGGCAAGACTACTTATCAGAAAAGGAGTTTTCTGATATTGTTATGCGGCATCTAAATCAAGTGAGTACACACATTAGGGTTTGACAGTTGACTATACCCTAAGTACACTCGGGAGCATTGCACGAGCGAAGGATTATAGTCACGTGGTAACTGATGATACAAAAGGTTCCTTGAATGGGTTGCTGAACCCCAATGCTTTCCAGGATCAAGTGGTGTTGCTTGGCACCCAACTTGATTGGAAGTCCGGTCAATTATCGTGAGACGATAATTGATTGTGTAATTAATTAATATGAGATGTTAATTAATTACCATAAGTCAATAAAGAGTTATTGAGCTTAATGGGCTGAAAATTGGACTAGCAGTTGGGCCTAGAGGGTCACACGCATAAGAGTTCCGAATAGACTGGGCAAGGTGTTCTTTATAGACAATGACTGGGTTTTTATGAAAAACTGCGGTGTCTATAAATATATGCTGAGAGTTAAACCCTGGGCCAAGCTCCAGGCTTAACCCTGGCCGCCCCTCTCCTCTCTCTCTCCCAGTGAGCCCCCCACCCTCTCTCTCCTCTCTTCGGCACATGGTGGAGCTGAAATCCGGGAGACGCGTGGAGAACGAGGAGATCCCGTCTGCGTCCGGAGCTCGCGTGGATACGTCTAGAGGCCGGACACTTGAACGGCTTGAAGCACCGGCGCCTCCTGCGCCACCTCCTCCCCGGATACGGGAGTTACGCAACCCCGCAAAGGTAAAGATGAGATCTGCCTGTGCGAGGTTTACCATTTTGTGTTCGATCCGACCGCCGGCAACGATATCTATCTGTGGGAATCGCGCTTCCGCTGCGCCCCGATCGTTTCCTTACAGTGGTATCAAAGCCAGGTTGCTGGCCCGGTCGGTATCGGTGTCGTATGATCGTCATTTCATGCGTTTTTCGTCGGTTCGCATTATGCATGAATCGCCAATTTTACTTCGCTCTTGGGTCGCACATGAGATGTGCACTTTGTGTTTGGTACATGGAAATCGTTCCTTGTACCAAGGGCTTCCCGAAGAACCTCTTGTGGCGTTGTTTGGCCCTCTGTAGAGGCCACACGACCCCTTGCAATATGCCGCCGCCATGCTTCTTGGACAGTCCAAGAAAGGGGCGTTTTCTGCATTTTTGGGGTTTTTCGGGGTTTTCTGGGTTGGTAGGGGCAGAGGGCGGCGGCTTCCGGCACCGCCGGCGCCGTCCGCGGCCGCCGGAGGTGGCACGGAGGGCGGCAGGGCCGCGCCCCACCGGCGCTGCGCCGGTGGGGGGGCGGCGGCTAGGGTTTCCCAGCCGCCGCGGGCCCTATCGGGCGGCGGGGGTGACCCCGCGCGGGTCCCCCGCGGGCCGCGCGCGGGTCCGCCCGCGGGTAAGTCGCGGGCGGACCCCCGCGGGTCCCGAGCGGCCGGATCCGGCCCGCACCGGATCCGGATCCGGTCCGCCCCCCCTTCCCCCCTTTTTCCCATTTTTAAAAGGTTTTAAATTGTTTAAAAATCAGAAAAAATGTTTTAGAATCCCAGAAAATTATGAAAAATTGTTTTTAAGAGTTTTAAAATTTTTTTAACTCTCTGTAAATTATTTTTCATATGTATGACCCATTGCTTAATTAGTTTAAGGAAAATCTAAAATTGTTTTAGTTATTTCCTACCTTCTAATTAAAGCATGTTAATTAATTAAGAATGTGATTCTTGTGAAATTAATTAACTGTAATTTTGGCGGATTCATGCAATAACGGTGAATGGCATTTATCTAAAGTTGTTTAGTTGTTATCCATGTTAGCTAAATTGTTTAGTTAAATGGTTTTCAAAATATAATTATTATATATTTGAAATAAAAGTTATTTCAGAAGTAATTATGTGATGATTGCTTATTGATGCATGTGATGTGTTGATCTGTGGATGGATGATCATGGACTTAGATGTCATGTGATGATGTTTATGGTTAATAGCATGTGATGTAATTTATGAGGACTGCGTGCCTCCCTCTCTCCCTCTATTAAATCCGGGTTGTACATTCTATCTCCCTCCTGTTATGTACTCCCCTTGACTTGTTCAAGGTTTCTTATTATTATCTGATGTACATTTATGGGCCTGCGTGCCCAATTTAAATATTACTTGTAATTTTAAGAAGCGGATTGGCGGAGATGGAGGAGAGTACCATGCAGGACCTTGCTGGAGATAAAGTTACATCAAGCTAAAGCATCAGATGCAGGGCTGCCATTTGTTCACCATATTTGTGGATTACCAACTGGCTCTGGTAATGCCACTCTAGGTTAAAGTGCATGATCATCCATCATTTTTCTTCATGTATATGATATGTGTGGAATGTGCTGTGGTATATATAATTAAATATATGATATTCCAAATTCTATATATCAATAGCACGCAGATATAGAGACCAAGATAAAATATGTCAAAATCCCTCCTCGTTCAAACTTTAAGCCGTAGCGTAATCATTTAAATGAATTACGTGGCCCTCCATCATTATAGTTTTAGGATTGCCATTAGATCGGGCAAGTTTGTTGTGCTATCCACAAGGCTTGTCAAGTCTAATGACAGACTAAAACTATGGCATGATGATGCCTTAAACGGGGTAGAGGACCGGTGTAGCTTTGTTGTGCTATCCACAAGGGCTACATCCAAATCTATGCTCGTTACGTAATGCTGGTACTGCTTAGACTGGATTTAATGACTTGTTGTGCTATCCACAAGGTCATTAAAATTCAGGGGCCAAAATAAGATCGGATATTGCAAGAGTTGCAAGTGTCAAGGGTTGACCGCTTTCAGATCATAGTATGGTTTGTTGTGCTATCCACAAGATCATGCTATGAGTCTGTGAGATTCCGATCCCCACTAGGAGACCGTCGGTGTCTCCCATTCTGTATATATGAGGGTTATACAGTCTGCCGGAAAATAGTGGGAGCTAATCTTGATTAGTCCTAATCTAGATTTAATTATTATTATGAACATCTGCTAATTGTGTTTACATTTCCTTTATAGGCAAAAATGTCGTCAGGTAACCCACTCCGTGGCATACTGGATGCCAACAAATTGACAGGCCCGAACTACTCGGAATGGCTCAAGAACCTGAAGATTGTCCTCAGGTCTGAGCGCATTGCCTATGTCCTGGAAGGTGAGTTTAGCTGAGATGCTAAACATGCTGAAGACTGCTGAGGGCAACCTTAAGAAGGAAAAGCCCACTGTTCTCATGGTTGGAAAGTCCAACAAGAAGAGGAGAGCAATGCAAGCCTTTAAGAAAGGCAATGCAAAGAAACAGTCCAAGCAAAGACAAAAGAAGGACATAAGCAAAGGAGCAGAAAAAGGGCGAGTGCTTCCACTGCAAAAAGAAGGGGCACTGGAAAAGAAATTGCAAGGACTACCTTGCAATGAAGGCTCAGGAGAAGTAGAAACTTGGTGAAGCTTCAGGTATCTATATGATAGATCTTCACTTGTCTGTTAGAGATTCTACATCTTGGGTTTTAGACACTAGATGTGCTTCTCATGTCTGCAATGATATGCAAGTGTTGACAAGTAGAAGGAAGCTAAGCAAGGGCGAGGTGAACTTGAGGCTTGGAAACGGCACAAGTGTTGGTGCACACACTGTGGGGACAGTGAAGCTCAAGTTACCTTCTGGAGATTTGCTTTTATTAGATGATTGCTACTATGTGCCTAGTATCATTAAGAACATTATTTCTGTTTCTTGTTTAGACAGAATTGGATACATGTTTACCATTGAGAACAATAGTTGTTCAGTTTATTTAAGAAATAAACTAGTTGCTTTAGCAAGTTTGGTGAATGGTTTGTATTTGCTTGATGTCTCTTATGAAAATCTCCATGTTGATGTTTCTCCTAAGAGAAGTAAGAATAGTGTGAACACTGCCTACTTATAGCATTGTAGGCTTGGTCACATTGGCGAGAATAGGCTTCAAAAGTTGCATAAGAATGGATACTTAGATCCATTTGATTATGAATCATATGCAACTTGTGAAGCCTGTTTAATGGGTAAGTTGACCAAATCTCCATTTAGTGGACATGGAGATAGGGCCAAGGACATATTGGAACTAATACATTCGGATGTATGTGGTCCAATGTCTACCCAAGCCAAGGGTGGCTACTCATACTTCATTACATTCACGGATGACTACTCAAGGTTCGGATTTGTTTACTTAATGAAGTACAAATCTGAAGCCTTTGGGAAATTCCAAGAATTTAAGAATGAAGTTAAGAAACAAACTGGAAAAAGTATTAAAATCCTACGGTCAGACCGAGGAGGTGAATACTTGAGTACAGAGTTCACACAATTCTTAAAGGATAATGGTATCCTTTCTCAATGGACTCCTCCCTATACACCACAGATGAATGGTGTATCGGAAAGGAGAAATCGTACCTTGTTGGACATGGTGCGATCCATGATGAGCCGTTCACAGTTACCAGTTTCCTTATGGGGATATGCGCTAGAGTCAGCGGCATATCTGCTGAACAGGGTTCCCAGTAAATCTGTGTCTTCCACTCCATATGAGATATGGAAGGGTAGAAAGCCTGATTTTAAACATGTTAAAATCTGGGGCTGTCCTGCCCACGTGAGGAGACATGACCCAGATAAACTGGAATCCAGAACCGATAAGTGCAGGTTTGTTGGATACCCAAAAGAAACGTTTGGGTACTACTTTTACCATCCTGGTGAACGAAGAGTGTTTGTCGCCAGGAGAGCTGTCTTCTTGGAAGAGGAGTACCTTACCCAAGAGGACAGTGGGAGTAAAGTAGATCTAGAAGAGGTTCTAGATCCACAGATTGTGCAAAGTCCACCAGGTGAAACATCGGTTCCGGAACCTGTTCAGGAATATACACACATTCAGCGTAGGTCTGGTAGAGTACCTAGACAGCCTGAAAGATATGTTGGACATATTAGTGAAGGCATGTCTTATGATGAGGATGATGATCCAAAGACCTACCAAGAGGCTGTTGATTGTCCTCAGTCAGGGAAATGGCGAGATGCCATGAATTCTGAGATGCAGTCCATGTACACCAACCAAGTTTGGAACTTGGTAGACTTGCCCGAAGGTATTGTACCTATTGGGTGCAAGTGGATCTTTAAGAGAAAGATCGGTGCAGATGGATAGATCGACACTTATAAGGCAAGGTTGGTGGCAAAGGGGTATCGTCAAAGGCAAGGAATTGACTATGACGAAACTTTCTCACCAGTTGCCATGATAAAGTCGATCAGAATTCTTCTTGCAATTGCTGCATACTTTGATTACGAGATCTCGCAGATGGATGTAAAAACCGCTTTCCTTAATGGTAATATTGAGGAGGAAGTGTATATGATACAACCTGAGGGTTTTATATCCAAAGAGTATCCAGACAAAGTATGCAAGCTTCAAAGATCCATCTATGGATTGAAGCAAGCTTCTCGTAGTTGGAACATAAGGTTTGATGAGGCTATCAAATCTTATGACTTCATTAAGAATGAAGATGAACCATGTGTGTATAAGAAAATCAGTGGGAGTGCTATCACTTTTCTCATACTTTACGTTGATGACATCTTACTCATTGGGAATGATGTAGGGATGTTATCATCAGTAAAGGTTTGGTTGTCAAAGAACTTCTCCATGAAGGATTTGGGAGAAGCATCCTACGTATTAGAAATACGTATCTATAGAGATAGATCTAAGAGGATGCTTGGCTTGACCCAATCCATGTACATAGATACCATTGTCAAAAGGTTTGGCATGAAAAATTCCAAGAGAGGTCTCATACCTATGAGACATGGGATTATTCTCTCTAAGGAGCAGTCTCCTAAGACTCCTGAAGAGAGGGAAGCCATGGATAGAGTCCCCTATGCCTCGGCTATAGGGTCTATCATGTATGCCATGCTATGTACAAGACCTGATGTGGCATTTGCTCTAAGTGTTACGAGCAGATATCAGGCAAATCCAGGTGAAACACACTGGATGGCAGTGAAATGTATCCTTAAGTACTTGAGAAGGATTAAGGATATATTTATGGTTTATGGAGGAGGGGACTTGAAACTTCGGGCATACACTGACTCGAGTTTCCAGTCAGATCCAGATGATAGCAAGTCTACATTTGGGTTTGTGTTCACTTTGAACGGGGGTGCAGTGAGCTGGAAGAGTTCCAAGCAAGAAACCACTGCAGACTCGACGACAGAAGCTGAGTACATTGCTGCAGCTGAAGCCGCCAAGGAGGCAGTGTGGATGAAGAAGTTCATCACCGACCTTGGTGTGGTGCCAGGTGACTCTGATCCAATCCCATTGTTGTGTGCCAACAATGGGGCCATTGCGTAAGCGAAAGAGCCGCGGTCTCATCAGAAGTCGAAGCACATTCTGAGGTGATTTCACCTGATCAGGGAGATAATCACTAGAGGAGATGTACTGGTGGAAAGAGTTCCTTCAGTCGACAACATTGTAGATCCATTGACGAAGCCTCTGTCTCAAATTGTGTTTGAGCGCCACCTAGAGTCTATGGGTTTAAGACATAAAGGTGATTGGCTTTAGTCCAAGTGGGAGATTGTTAGTTATGGGTGTCCTCAAGCCAATCATAACTTGTACAATCTTGTTCTTTGATAATAATAATAAGGCTTTTATATTCATTATGAATAATTCGTTTATCGTTTCATTATGAAGTCCATGAATATGCGCAATGGATATTAATTATGATGAGATCATAACAATGAGATTAATATCCTTTAAACGTATATTCTTAATTGTTCCTAGTCGGAGGATATTCGAGAAGGACATCGGATATCCGGTTAGACTAGTACAGGTTGCACCTGCTCATATGATGAGGGTGACTGGTCTCATAGTCACTTGTGTGGAGACACTAAGGTGAATCTGTAGGTGCTCATTGGAGAATGAGTTCACTGAACTGATCCGTTATGAATCGTTGGATGGTAATATTACCTTACTGTCAACCAGCTAGATTCATTGTCACAGTGGCGTGATTGGTCCTTAGACCTGAGACACCAAGGACACCTTGTTGGTGGACTTCTGGGTTTTGACCTTGACTTATAGATCTCTAGCCATGAGGTCTTAATCAGTTAAGTGATCGGATCTAGCGGAATACCTTCGAAGGTGATTGTGTGGTCAATATGGGATCGCTCGCTCTCGGTAATAGGAGAGTGAATGCTCTACGGAAGGATGCCTGATAGTCCCTGGCCAGGGCAAGACTACTTATCAGAAAAGGAGTTTTCTAATATTGTTATGCGGCATCTAAATCAAGTGAGTACACACATTAGGGTTTGACAATTGACCATACCCTAAGTGCACTCGGGAGCATTGTACGAGCGAAGGATTATAGTCACGTGGTAACTGATGATACAAAAGGTTCCTTGAATGGGTTGCTGAACCCCAATGCTTTCCAGGATCAAGTGGTGTTGCTTGGCACCCAACTTGATTGGAAGTCCGGTCAATTATCGTGAGACGATAATTGATTGTGTAATTAATTAATCTGAGATTTTAATTAATTACCATAAGTCAATAAAGAGTTATTGAGCTTAATGGGCTGAAAACTGGACTAGCAGTTGGGCCTAGAGAGTCACACGCATAAGAGTTCCGAACAGACTGGGCAAGGTGTTCTTTATAGACAATGACTGGGTTTTTATGAAAAACCGCGGTGTCTATAAATATACGCTGAGAGTTAAACCCTGGGCCAAGCTCCAGGCTTAACCCTGGCCGCCCCCCTCCTCTCTCTCTCCCAGTGAGCCCCCCACCCTCTCTCTCCTCTCTTCGGCACATGGTGGAGCTGAGATCCGGGAGACGCGTGGAGAACGAGGAGATCCCGTCTGCGTCCGGAGCTTGCGTGGATACGTCTAGAGGCCGGACACTTGAACGGCTTGAAGCACCGGCGCCTCCTACGCCACCTCCTCCCCGGATACGGGAGTTACGCAACCCCGTAAAGGTAAAGATGAGATCTGCCTGTGCGAGGTTTACCGTTTTGTGTTCGATCCGACCGCCGGCAACGATATCTATCTGTGGGAATCGCGCTTCCGCTGCGCCCCGATCGTTTCCTTACACTCGGCCCCCTGGCCAATTGCACTCCCGCGCTTCGGTCCGAACAGACCGCCCCTTGGGAAGGCCCACCAATTCAAGGCCACCCCCATGTGTTTCCTCAGTTGCCCAGCGGCAACCCACTCCACTCGAAAACGCTCTTCTCTAGAAATTGAACAATCTGGAGAATCAAATAAACAAGCTTTCAAATCCCATGAGTGACGTTGCCGCCATGCCGGCTCTCCCATAAATTTATATTCATCCTTCAGAGATGCCAACGTATTGACTGTACAATGGCACGGGTAATCCCTACCTCCATGTCAAAGAATTCCTTTATGAGTCTTCTCGCTGGCTACAAGACCTTATAACTCTGGCATATTTATTTAGAAAATCTCTTGACGGCCCTGCGCTCGAATGGTTCTACTCCCTAGAACCAAGTGAGGCAGGAGACTTCCGCTCTCTGCACAAAAAATTCCTTCAAAGATACAAAGATCACGTCAGCCCTTATCTCTCTGTCACGGATCTAGCATCCGAGAAGATGGGGGCCAACGAGGCCTTTGTACAATTTGCTGACCATTGGAGGTCAATGGCCATGCGCTTGTAGTATGAGCTCTCGGAGTCGGAGTAAGTTAAAATAATCATTTCAAACTATACTCCGAAGTTCAGACACATCCTGGCCATGAATCAAATCACCTCCATGGAGGAGCTCTACGAGCGGGGACGTTACATTCAAACCCATTTAATGGACTCCCCGATCGTGGAGCTTTTTGATCAAATTAAACCGAGAAAGAACGGATCAGTGGATGCCATCCACCATCCACCTCATCACCACATGACATCCACATCATATGTGCCTCCGTATAACCTACCCATTTACCACAACATGCCGCCACCCAGGCGTCCACTGATTCGTTCTTTCCGGACTCGGCAACCTCCAACTGGGCCCTATAAAGCCCCTATTTTTAATGAAGAAGCTCCTGTGCCCTACGTTGCGCCTGCTCTGGCACCCATGCCAGCTCCCATACCTCCACCACAATAACCACAACATCCCCCACCTCCATCACAGCCTGTTGCTCGGGCTGAAGTTGCCAATACCGAACCCATCTAGGAAACCACTTGGTGCTACAACAATGAACCTCCTGAGGTCATGTTCGTACGCCATTTACCTACACCTCCTACCCTGCCATCCATTGCCATTAAGCCTTCCATAATTAAACCTCCGCCCGCCATTACACCTCCCATTACGCCAACACCATTGGCAACCCAAAACGAGCAAATCTTCCCCTTCATACCCATTACGCCTCCATAGGCCATACAGCTTTCCACTCCATCCGCCTCCACCCCCATCCGACGGAGCAGGCGCAGGTTTTTAAGGAGCAACAAGTAGAGTCAGCCAGAGGAAGTCCCGAGACCGGGCATGCTGTTCAAACTTCGAGATTGCATTCCTCGCATGCCGGTCATTGTCAAAATACCGGGCACATTCATTGAGTGGGAGTCCTCCCCACCTCCAATCATGGCCGTCAAGAGGCCGTCTAATCAAATGCCAATCATTCCAGTCGCCAGCCGGTGTCACTTCCGAATACTCATAGGGAATCTCTCCCTCTAAGCTCTCATGACCCCTCACACCGTTATTGTGAACCTTCCCACTCTAGTGAAGAGGTCAGCTTCTCAGATTGTGCTTTCGCATGCCAAGGCCAAATCATTGGCACAATCTATTGTTCAAGGGGTCGTGCCCCCTTCCATATCACACATTTTACAATCTTCGGGAACGGCCCCCTTATTGTTGCTTCCGACTCAACCAGTGGAACTCCCCACCCTTTCATTAAGCTACATTCCAAGGGAGTTGCCACTTTCGCTTGAAACTCCGATGGAAGTCAACAATCCAATTATTGAGAGCTGCTCAATCCCCTGGAGAAGAGCAAGACTTTCCGTCCGCTGGGCAAAATTCATGAGGAAGTACCTAAGGGTCAAAACGCCGATTCCCAAGCGGAGGCCCAAACGCCGGGCAAGGCAAAGGGCTAGGGGACCTTCATCTCCCTTTTATTTCCAATCATCTTTTGTGCTTCTCAGCACCTCTCCGTGGGTTCTCCACATTCCCTCCCCACGGGAGGCATTTTATTTTCATCTTTTGTATAATCCATTTTCTTGCACCGGGCATCGCGCCCCTTTTTGTACTCCTTACTCTCCATTCCGTGCCCCTCGTGGCACATCTTCACATTGTGCCACGCCTGGCACGTCTCCCCTCCGTGCCCCACATGGCACATCTCCTTCTTGTACCCCACGTGGCACATCTCCTTCTTGTACCCCACGTAGCACATCTCCTCCTAGTGCCCCACGTGGCACATCTCCACTTAGTGCCCCACGTGGCACATCTCCCTCCAGTGCCCCACGCGGCGCACCCTCCTTTTCGGCCTCTCGCGGCCCGCTTTTTCTTTTCTCTCCTCCGGCTTATCTGGATCCTCTCTCTCTTTCAGGGCACCGCGCCCTTCTTCTCCTCCAAACCCCTCCAGCCCCGCCGGAGTCTCCAAGGTCTTTCCTCCGCTTTCTCCTCTCCATTTTCAATCGGGTCCTTCGACCCTTCTCGCATTGTTTTCGGGGCTTTAGCCCCCATGTGTCTTCTTAATTCCAAACAAAAAATGTAAATTCTTGTGGATCTCTGAGTCTCGCCCCAACGAAGGGCATTCGTCCTCCCTTTACCCTCAGAATTCTAACTATGTTTTATCATTGCCAAAAAAAAAATCCACAAAAATATGAATATTTCAACATTGCTGTGCCGTCGCAGCACTCCCATTATGAGAATTCTGCGCCAGGAATCCAAAATTCCCTTCCGGATCATTAAGGTTCACCCTTAGCATGGGCACCTCACACACATCACGGCGCCCTAAGCCGATTGCTCCCAGTAGACACCGTAACTGTCACAGCCATGCCTGAATGGCACAAATGTCTGTTTCTCCCCTCTTTCGGCCGAAGTATGAGTAGAAGAGGTAGTCTGGGCAAGGCAACCAACCCAAGGCACTCCGTCATAAGAGGATATCCTCGAAATGGGCAAAATCAAATGACCAATAAAAATCCAAGTCAAAATGCATGTCAAGAGTGGCAAAGTCCCCGCGGAGATCCAAATGGATCCGGTCATATACATGCAAAAATAAAAAATAATCAATCAAAAGGGCATGACAAAGAGTGGCAAAGTCTCCGCAGAGATCCAAATAGACCCGGTCGTACGCATGTCCCTACAATCAAATGTTCATCACTCAAGATTCCAAAATAACTAGAAAAGCCCCAGCGCTTAATGAGACTGAACCTTCTGACGGTTGTGCCAAGGAAGGAAGTCAACATCCAACTTCCAACACCCGTACCAAGCTTATCTCTAAATATTCTTCCCTTCTCCCTACTAAGACTTAGTCACCTTTTCAGGCATGGCTTTGATAGTGACTCCATTAACCAAGCGCGATCAGCCCCTGGGCGCCACGTTAAAACGCACGCCCTACTCTGGGCATTCCTTAATGAAACAAGAGGAAACAAAGACCCATTCACCGATCAATTTTCATAATCTTTAATGCTACCCTGGCATGACAATGCTCCAAAAATCCCCAAAAAATCAAATATTTCCAAAATTTCAAACAAAAATCTAAATATTTTCAAAATCACAAAAAATTTAGATATTTCCAAAATCCACAAAAAATAAAATACTTTTCAAAAATCACAAACAAATTCAAAATATTTCTAAAATCACAAGAAATTCAAAATATTTCCAAAAATCTTCATAAAAATTCAAATATCTTTCAAAACTCAAAAAAAAAAAAAAAATCCCCGATGGTATTGCACCAGGCAAGCATTGCCTCCTATCTGCGTCAAATCGCATCTACTCTTCCAATCATGGGTTCCTCCCCTCTTGAACTCCAAAATCCTTGGCCAAGAGATCACCTATCCTCATGGTTAAAAACAAACCGAATGAGCTGTTTATTTAATGCTTTATTAATGCTCCAAGTCATGCTTTGAATGCTATTTTCCATGATTATCTGTGTTTTCTTTTGGCTAATGAGTTTTGAGCGCAGGATTCGAGTTACCTCATCTGGCGCAATCAGGTTGTTGCTGCCCCCTACCATCACTTATCAGCATCTACTATATGTTATACCGTTAGAATACACCAAGGACCTTGTGGCTCTAAGGAATATGGGATTTGAGTTCCCCTCTATCAAAAACAATGATTATCCCAGAGGATCCTTAGCTGCACGGATAGGCTGTTACGCTTGGCATGTGAGGACGACGGACCCATGCATACACCCCCGGTTCTGACTCACCGGCGTAACAATATTATCCTTGGTTATTTTCTACTCATCTTTTAATATTATTTTTCCTTTAGCCCAGCATACATGCATATTGAAATCTCAGTGGAAAAACCACTATTCCAAGCCAATTTAAGGGCCATCCGTGCCTCAATTTCAAAAGCAATATTGAAATATTCCATTCCAGATCGAATACCCAACTCCCTCTGTTGTTGCCTTCGGGTCGATTTCCTTAAGAATCCTTTGTTTGGACTTATCCCTTTTATTTTCCTTCT
The DNA here is from genome assembly GCA_014218235.1 of Colocasia esculenta. Taxonomy (NCBI): domain Eukaryota; kingdom Viridiplantae; phylum Streptophyta; class Magnoliopsida; order Alismatales; family Araceae; genus Colocasia; species Colocasia esculenta. The sequence goes on from CM024766.1 coordinate 104,351,958, forward strand.
CCCAGAGATCCACTTGAGGCAGTGACAGACGCCCCCGATAGTGCAACCTAACGGATTGTGTCCTTAGGTACTTCCCCGACGTTGGAAGTTGATCTCTCCTCCTACTCTCCCAAGACCCACCTGCGGCAGTGGCAGATGCCCCCAATGGTGCAACCTAACGGATTGTGTCCTTAGGTACTTCTCCGACGCTGGAAGTTGGTCTTTTCCTTTCTTGTCCTTTTCCTTTGTCCAAGCATTTGTTTCTTTAGGTCTTCTTCCCAGTGGTGATTCCCTCGGGTGTTGACAAAAGACTCTTATCAGGTGGCAGTCACCCAATGATCAAACGCGTGTCTATTTTTCACCTTGGCGTCTACTTTTCAGTCCGCTCCCACTTCACTCCACTTCGCTACACTTCATTTCTTTTCATTTCATTACACTCCATTTCGCTCCACTTCATGTCCCTTCTCTTCGCTCCCCTGCAAAGCAGACGCCAAGGCGTGGCAGCTGTAGACACAAGAATTTGGCTCCGCCGCGGGTAAATTTCTTGTTGCGTCATAACGCCACAAATGGCCTCCATTTTGCCTTGAAAGAGTATTTTCCTCATCATTTTGGATCACCTCCATCCTTCCTCGGTGCTTCCTCTTCATTTACGGAACCCCTCGGGTATTATAAGCTTGAATTCCTTGTCGTAACGGGTATGGCAACCGCATTATGAAGGGCGTCTAGGATGCTGGACGCGATTCAGGATTTTATCGCGACGGCTATAACAGGCGCAACCTCAATACGACGGCCTCCGGGGGCGCAACATGCACGCGTCGGGCATACCAGACGTGTTTACCAGCACATTGGAGTCGCGTCCGGCATGACCACCGTGATTTGAAAGTCAAAAAAGGCTACGCCCCGGAAGTCGCCGCACTTGAGAGCCTACGCTGCAAAATCATCAGAAAATCTTGTAATCGCGTCTTGCCACCCAGACGCGATTCAGAAAGGTTAAATCAATTTTCATACCAGCAGATGAGCTGATTGCCTCAGAAATTGCCTCTAAGGTAATCGCGTCAGCCATGGCCGCCGCATTTCAAGTCGCGGCAGCCTTGGAGGACGCGATTCCATCCCTTATTGCGGCATCCTGACAGGACGCGATTCAGAGACAGTGACGGCAGTCAGACGTCTGTCTCATTAAGTTGACTTTTTGAATCGCGGCCTGCCACCCAGACGTGATTCCATTATTGACGTGGCGCCCAAGCCGGATGCGATTTAATTCACGACCTGCCCCCCGGACGCAATTCAATTCATAATTGCGGCTTCCTGTTTGGATGTGATTCAAGAATATGTTGCCTATAAATTGGACCCGAGGGTCATTTGTTCAGAGGGGGTTCCAAGAAGCGGTGAAGCCCTGCCGGACCAGCGACCCGATGCTCTCCGTTCTCGCCTTCTTCCATGTGCACCGGAGCGGAATGAGGCAGGAGCATCTTCCTCCTCTTCTTCCTCCATTCGTCCAACCGGCCACGCCGATGCGCCATCCAACATTCGGGGAAGCACGCCCTCCCCTCTATTCCTTTTACTTGCATTTCCACTTCCTCCGGGCCCCACGTGGCTCTTTACATTTTCTCCTCCGAGCCCCACGTGGCCCCTTTTCCTTTTACGCACACATGCATGCATACACACACACACACACACCTACATTTAGGGGTTTAAAAGCCACCACCTGGTAAGTACGCCTCCATGTTCTTTTATTCTTTCATTTCATTTATTTAGGACTGTATACTACACGTGGCTAATCCCCTCTTTCTTTACTTTTCTTTGTTTATTTTGTCAGGATAATCAAACAAGGAAAACACCCTCTACCACGGCCGGCTGTGTTTGTAGAGGAAGATAGGGCCCACATCATCCCCCGCGCAATCTCCCCGCTCCAGAAAAAGGTACGCTCGAGATCACTCTCCCATCCCGCACCCCTCGCGCGTGCATTTCCATTCGGTGCCCACATGCACCTGGCAATCACGATCCTCTTCTCACCTAACGCCACTCCCTCTTTGTATGCGTCGTCGAACACGTCATCCATCGGCGGTGTCTACACCGTCCGGATCAGCCGTGCCACATTCAACGTAGGAAGGTACGTACCATACTATACCGTACCGCTGAGGTACGGTGGGAAAATGGCTTATTTGATTTGTTTTTTTAATTTTGTGACTTGGTGAATATTTAAAATGAGCAAACTTCAAAAGAAGACTCTCCATCCAAACTTAAGATAGACTCTCCATCTCTTCTCATGCATGGACTCTCTTTCTAACTCGAGATTGTACTCTCTCTCTTAAACACATCCTAGGACTCTATAGGATGAGAAAAGATAACCACCACGTGAAGAGACCCATGGAGGCTCTGCTCATGAAGTCCTATTTCCCCAAAGCCAGAGGAGAAGTCATTCTCAACGTTGCACCATTTCTCTCTCCCCTTTCTCTCTCATATCCTCCAGAACTATCAGGGATGTCACATCTTCTACAGCCTGAAAAAGGGCTGATATGCTCACGAGGTCTTCATCAAAGTTGTTCTACTCTTCTTCAGCTTCGTCCTCGAAGTGGAATCACCTCAATTTGTGGTCTGTGCCTAAAGTTATAGCAGATTATTCTTCACATTCTCTCTCATATCATTATCTACATATACACGATTATCATGCCTTACACATCTCAAACGAGGGCATATCTCTTCAAAGCTTCTTCATGAAAGTTGTTCCCTACGACTTCCTCTACGAGTTTCAACTATAATCATATCAAATGAAGGTATGTGGTTAAAGATACAATGAATTATTCTTGACATTCTCTCCAATATCGCGATCCAAACTAGCAATGAGTGCGACCTCGCTATAGCCTGAATGAGGGTGATCCAGTATTTGGGCTCTTCATGAAAGTTGTTCATAATATGACTAATATATTCCATTAGATCAACAACAATAATCCGAGAACAGAAACAAAACTGTAACGTCTTAAAATTTATAATAAAATATTAATATGACATTAAGAAATTAAAAGAGACACAGAAATTAAAAGAGACAGTAAATTATACGTAAGACATGATCACTTATATAAAACATAATTATCTTTAATTTTAAAATATTTTTATATTATTAATATAATTCTGGTACTATCTTTGATTGTGTGTAATTCAACTAGACGACATCCGGTTCCAAAAATAAAGTCAAATTTAAGTCATCATAATTACTAGAAAAATATACTGATTCTAAAAATATAAAATATCAAAAATTATTGATGCATAAATGTTGAGATGAAGTCGACCTAATGATTTTTGGGACAATTTTTACTTGAGAAAAAATTAATTTAAAAAATTAAAATATAATTACTATAATTTGTATCATCTCTTAATTAGCTTATATGTGAAATTTCATATCAATTAGACATCATTTAGACCTCAAGTGCATACAGAGTTTGTCGCGGTACGACGAACCCTTTGTGCAGTTCAACGGGACGACATTTGCTTCTAAAAATAAAGTCAAATTTAAAGTCATCATAATTACTAAAAAAATGTACTAATTTTAAAAATATAAATACCAGGAGTTATTGATGCATAGATGTTGAGATTAGGTCGACCTATTGATTTTTAGGACAATTTTTACTTGACAAAAAATTAATTTTAAAAAATTAAACAATAATTACTATAATTTGTATCATCTCTTAATTAGTTTATATTTGAAATTTCATCTCAATTATATTTGAAATTTCATCTCAATTAGACATCATTTAGACCTCTTAAGTGCACACAGAGTTTGCCGCGGTAGGACGAACCCTCTGTGCACTTCAACGAGACGATATTTGGTTCTGAAAATAAAGTTAAATCTGAAGTCATCATAATTACTAGAAAAATATACTGATTCTAAAAATATAAATATCGAGAGTCACTAATGCATAGATGTTGAGATTAACTCAACCTAATAATTTTTGGGACAATTTTTACTTGACGAAAAAAATAATTTTAAAAATTAAAATAAAATTACTATAATTTGTATCATCTCTTAATTAGTTTATGTTTAAACTTTTATTTCAATTAGACATCATTTAGATCACTTAAATGTACTGAATATGAAAGAAGTATGAAAAAAAACAAAGTTAGCGGACCGGACCGTACCGGTTCGCTATGTGTCGCATGCCGCGGCACACCCGGGTCACCCCCAAGGGGGTGACCCGACTGTGCCTGGGGCTCGGCCGCACCCAGGCATGGTACGGGTTGACCGTGCCGCCGCGGTTCGCGGCGACACGACAAACCCTGAGAGGTATACTTTAGGCGCACATTAGAAGATAGTGAGAACAAGTGTGTGCTTATCAGCAAGAGCCTCACCTCTTCTCTCAAGAGGGCCATTTTAAAAGACAAAATTCCAAACATAGGGACAATATTTCTTGAGAAGCACACTTAAATCACGTCTCTTCATTAGTGCTGTCTGTGAGAACGAGTGAGAGACCATGCGCCCTATCCGAGCGTTTCATCTTTATGAGACCTACACACCCGTATCCTCAATGGGGGGCTGTGTTGATATATACTTTAGTATCATATTGGAAGATAGTGAGAACAAGTATGTGCTTATCAGTAAGATCCTCACCTTTTCTCCAAAGAGGACCTTAAAGGATAAAATCTCAAACATGGGGATAATATTTCTTGGGAGGTACATTTAAATCACATCTCTTCATTGGCGTTGTATGTAAGCGAGAGGCCATGCGTCCTACCCGAGTGTCTCATCTTTATGAGACCCGGCCCGCACACCCTTATCCTCATTGGGGGGTAGTGTAGAGGTATACTTTAATCCCACATTGGAAGATAGTGAGAACAAGTGTGTGCTTATCAGTAAGAGACTTACATCTTCTCCTAAAAGGGTAGTTTTAAAAGATAAAATCTCAAACATGGGATAATATCTCTTGAGAGACACACTTAAATCATGTCTCTTTAATTATGAAATATGAAGATTAATATATAGTGATATTTAGAATATGGAAAGATTCTAGGGGTGACTTGTAAAAACTCCTATGTTCTAAAATCGGATTACCTTTAAACTACTTACCTGAGGTGCCAACATATTGCAGTAATTGTCTTCATGACTCATACGAAGGGCACGATAGAGGACATGCGGTTGGTGGAAGCGACATCATTCGCTGCGTGTTTATAGTACCCCATAAAATTCATTAATTAAGAAATTTTAGATAAATTGAAAATTTATCTATTAATAATTTTAAACTAGTTAAAAGGTACACATCATTATTGCATGTGTGTAAACCCATATGAAAATTTTGTAAAAATAATAGTTATAACTTAAATAATATTCTCTAATGACCCATTAGGAAATTTGGGTATAGAAAATTCATTTGGAACAAGTTGAAGAATTTATGTGACTTATTATCGTAATTAAGGAAGAAGTCAGAAAACTCATTATCATATGAGCCAAAGTGAATTATAAATTAAAATAAACATGTCGGTAGACTTTAAATAATGTGTGTTGATAACCCATTATGAGAATTGGACCAATGAACAATTTTGGTCCATGAATAAAGTTTCTAATATAAAAGGGGTAATTAAAATTCATTAAGTAAATTAAGTATATGTGTTGTACAATTGATCCATACATGGGTCATTGAGCCAAAAGCAAGAGTCCAAGTGAGGGATGGGAGATAAATAGGATTAAATTTGTGACTAAATTATTGGTAAATTAAAAAGGGTAAGAAAAACCCTTTACAACTCATGTAATTATCCTAAAAAGAGTTTTAACCCTAGTCTATTTCAATAGCAATGAAATATGGCTCTATCCTAATCTAAAAAAGAGATTTAGATAAGAGACAATTGTGATAAATATAGGAGACTCCTATTTAAATGAGTTTAGAATGACATAATAAAAGAAAATACTATAAACTTCATAATTATATTAACTCCTAATTAAAAAGGGTCAATTAAATCATAAATATGACTCATATATATCTAGAAAAGAGTCCTAACTCTACCCTAACCTCTTGGCCATGAAATTGGAGTCCTATCTAACCCAAATAAGAGGATTTATACTAGGAAAAAGGTAGATAAATATGGAAAATTCGGAGTTGGAAGAGATGTAGAGTTGTATTAGGAAATAACATTACATTACCCTTAAATAAACCCCTCAAACCCTCATGGCCAACCCTAATGATCATTTGGGATCTCTTGGACATGGGCATGAGGTCAAAGGAGGAGGAATTCGTGGTGGAGAAGGCTTGGAAGGAGAACTTCAAGCATTCTTTATGTTCTTGCCCTAGGATCACAAAAGCACTCAAAGCTAGGCAATCTCTCAAGCAAAAACAAATTAATTTCGGCCATAGGTAGACCATGATCCCATCTTCGAAAGCCCTATGTTTTCCCCAATTGTTATCATGCCAATTAGGAGTATTTCATGCTCCACTTCCTGCTGAGAACATGTACCCGACTTGACATGTTTACTTTAAATCCATGTCCATACTTGATATCGTGCCCTGAAACTTTTATCATACATGGTACATGATGTTAGAAATCTAATGACCCTATTTTCCCCAATTTCTATCAAGTACCCTGTTCGGATTAAATCATTTTTCATCACTGTGTAAGATTTTGGGTCATCATCAAGTAACCTAATTATAGCATGCCCATACCATGTCAAATATCTAATTATTCGTTACTGTGGATACCTATGCAAGTCTAGTTTTGATTAAAAGTGGTTTCATGATTTTTCATCAAGGACATGATTTTATACAAATTTTACAAGACCTCTGTATCATCCCTTGGAGGACTGGACCAAATTCCAAAGTGAACCAGTTCACTTTTAGGGCTCGGCTTGACCCTCTGAGAACATGATGGCCCGACCCGTCACGATTTTTAGAAGGTCGCGATAGAGGGGTACGTTGCGACATGAACGTTATAGACCGATACGTCGTGTTCTGGACCGAATACTTAAATCGCAACCGATCACCCCATCGCGATTACAGCTTCATCGATTGGCCTGACACTATTCTTGTGAACGCGATTGACCTACACGTCGCGATTTGAATGCGGCAGGTACCCCCGTCGCGTTCTTACTGTGTAAACCAGAAACCCTAATTTTCATGTTAACTAGGTTAATCATGTGCTATAACCATTGTTTAACCTTTGTAGTACTCTATTATGAATAATAACAACGTGTTAATGGATTCTTGGTAATAATCACATAATTTTATTAAATAAAATGTGTGCACAATCCTCTCATGATATCATTGATTCTCTTACACATGCACACACTAAACATGAACCTTTGCCATGAGACCTTGTTGAAGTTACTCAACAATATATCTGGTAATTAAGAGCAATTATTCATGTAAATTTTTCCTATTTCTAAATGAACTTGTCTTTGTTTTATTCGCTTGATTTGAACTCCGTTATCGCATCTCTCTGCCTTCGAGCACTCAAGACATGACGAACAATTGTTTCTATACATACGCTATCTTGGCTTAGACGACCTCTCCATTGGGAATACTCTTGACTGGACTAGGAACTCTTAGTCAAAGCCTCTGTAAGACTTCTTGGCTTGACGGACGTTCATTGCTGACAAGCGGATTGTACCATCAATACCTATTTTACCCTTAGGGATCAGCATGATCCAACGTCCTTAGTTTGTTCTCTCTTACCTTGAGATCACGCCGAATCTCTGGCTTGTGTTCATAGCACGACTATTGGGCAGTTAGTGACTTCTATCGGACTGCCGGCACACAGTCATATGTGTTGTGCAACTGTTACCATAGCCAATTATCGTCGATTTACGAATACGACCCTCTTTCTTATCTACACCCTTTACAATCTCATCTATTCACATTCTCTCTATACTCTCATCTATTCATCAATTACTCTCATATATTCTTGGTACTCTATTTGTCCATCTATTTGATTGTCTAAGATAACAAACATAATCATGCTAGACAACATTATAAAGGGCTCGATCTGGTCTTGGGAGGTGCACCCGAAAGACTTTAACTCGCAGGGGTTTAATGATCAGAGTGTACAACATAACACCCAAGTGCCATACTATCAAGATTTAATCGAAGACAATCAATCACAATACTATATTCTCTCGGTTGACAAGAAGATCGACCAAACGTTATATGCTATCTCGACTAGTGCACTTTTGTGCAACGTTACACGCTATCTCGTTATATGGCCAATCCTTTATCATGCTAGTTTTGCAATATTCTTTTTGAAAGTACTATCGTTCTCTTGCTATCATATGCTATTACTCTCTTGACTATACTTTATCGTTCTATTTAGTTATCATACTTTACAAGATATTAATCACTTAAAGTTTACATGTTTATACGAGATATTAAGTCCTACTGAGTATTATCGCTCATCATGAGCTATTGTTATATGTGTTTCAGATAAGTCGGATGATAACCTTACACATACCAACGTGAATGGACTGGAGTGATGAGCGACCTGGCGTGATAGCAATGAAATGACCTTAGTATTATAGAGTCTAGTTAGATATTTACTTAAATATCCTTTCCAATATAATGTTATCTTTGAGCCATATGTATTGGCTCAGAATTAGTGGTTGTAATAGTTTATGTGATTTATTAATAAAATGAAGAGTTTATTACAATTATTATTCATTAGTTACTCTACTTTCTGTGACTGTACGCGTAATTTACACTACCATATATTTTGTTCACGTCTCCGCAATTTATTTCGTTGTTAAATTGACAGAGCGTAAAAGTGTTTCTCCTTCATCCTCCTGTTTCCTCTCCATAAGTTGGGAAAGCTACAGTGTGATCCCTTCACGGTGCATAAAAAAAGCTGATCCTGTATTAAGTTTGCTTGCTGCAGGACCTCCCTCTAAAAACACTTACCACTTCCCCTGAGTTCTGTATAAGAACTGATTGAGGAACTTTGGCTTCACAATATCAAAGAACCATGTGTTAACTTGTCTTTAGATGATAACATGGGCACGGTTCCCAGTCCTGTCCTTAGATGAAGTCACTAACAAATGTGAGAAATGCTAAGCATTAATCGGGGTGTCCGGGTTTCAAATATCCGTACGTCAAATATAAAGTGAGTGGAGCCCGCTCGCGTCATCTAGTCGGACCCTACAGTACTAAGTGGTGCAGATCCACCGCAAATGTTGTATCTAACGTCCGAATATTTGATATCTAGACGTCATAATATTTAATATTTCTCAACAAATATTCACGGTTTTGGGTAAGTGATCGAGGTGGCTATATATGCAGTGGATGTGAGCCCTTTAACAAAATGGGTTTATCTGCACCTTCTTGTATATGGTATGTACATGACTATCCATTCAGTTCAGCCCCATATGAAAAAATGTATCAAATTGAGGACACAAGTTAGCCATTTCAATCTCCTTTGTACCTATGAATGTGTGATGACTTACAACCGTCAACACAAATAGCTGAATTATTGTAGTACTTCCTGTCGGGCGGTGGATCTTCTGCCAGTACTCCTCCGCCTCCCAGTCCTCCACACACATGATCTGCACCGTCGCTGGTTCTCTCAGCTGATCAGGTTAGCAAGCAGACACAAAGGAGCACAACAATTGCCATAATTTTAGAAACGGGTTGCTGTCACTTTATCGCACGCGCATGATGATGTCGCCCCACCCTGCTACTGCATGTGCCATGCTTGCCATTGGTGCGTCCCCAACCTCGGCCCACCTGTAACACCCCCGGGGCTTTAAAAGAAAAGTTATTATTGCCCAGAAGCTTTGCCTTCTTTCTATCTGCAAGTCGCCTGTGATGATCCTGTGTGGCCGGCCAACCAGGGCAGTGGGTATATAGTAGGGAAGGAAGGCCAGCCCAGCCTGGTGCCTTTTCCCCTTCGCGGTGGGAGGAGATAGAGGAGATTAAGGAAACATGGGGCTGTCTAGCCGAGCTCAGCTCTTCCGATTAAATGTACACCATGTGTGTCCCTCAACAATATGGTTGTGTGATTCACCAGCCAAAAAACCCAGGAAAAAAAAGGGTTGTTCGATTTCCTATATGCAAGTGGCTTCTCTGCTTTAGTGCCGGCCAACCGGGGCACGCAGTGGATGACCAGGAAGGTGCTTTTCTTCATAACGAGGAGAAAAACTGTGAACATATATAATAGAATAAAACTATCATTTAGGTAGCACCCCGTCATCAGTGAAGGTAAACAATTCATGCAATTCTTAAGGTGGAAATATTTAAACTCACAATCGTCTTTCGTCTGCGTCTATAAGTTACTTTGTTCCTGGGGTAAAGTGCTGTTGGTTGGCTTTTGTCGACGGTGATGTGATACACACAAAAACTGTCTTACGTACCTAACCAGCTAGTGCAAACATTCGTCCACACCTATATGAATGAAGACTTTCAACTCCTGTTAGAATTGAATATATGGAAGGAACTTATTCATGTTGTTGCACTTTTGTCACTTGTCTACAGAATAGTTGGCATACTTTTGTTTTCTTCTTTTATTGGCTATTACATGAGGATAGTAAGGATCAGCTAGCTCCAATTGATGACCTTCGGGGGACACATTTCGATTGAACATAAACAGTAGTTCTTGTGAGGCAAAGGAAATATATTCTAGATCTGGAAAGCGTTACCTTTGTCATGTAAGTACTTATTTTTGTCATAACATATTGCTGTATAAACTCATTCGAGTTCGTCATAAACTCATATTTTTTTCATTAATTTATTTTTCATAAACTTCCTCTTTATAAGAGTTGATTTATGTTGGAGATTTTTCTTATATATATCACATGTTTTTGTTCAATATCGAGATACAAATTTACATAAGAACGCATTTATAATAAAGAATTTCAAGATAAATATACTCACGAGAAAACTATCAATATTTTCTTATTTTACAAGCAAACGAGAGGCCTAGCTAATTAACTTATCACTCACACTAGCTTACAAGCAAACTTGTCAGCTGAACCCTCTCCTCCCTGATGAGCTGTTTGAAAATATGAGTTGATGAATCATTCCTATAGATTGATGGTTTTGTAGATTTTAAAAGATGAGTATTTGTAAGGATGAAATTTTACATTTAAAATGCATGTCCATAATTTTTAGACCCGGATTACATATTGACTACCACTTATGTTTGTAGACTTAATATAATTTCCTTCTTTGTTGAAAGGATAATTTAATATATGCTTTTCTCTCATTTCAGATTCTTAACCTTCCTTTATTTCTCAATTCTGTTTCAATTTTCAAAAAATAGTTTTTAATTTTTTTAGTTTATTATAATGTTAATCTATTATATCATCTAATGGGAGTTAAATCCTTAACATCATCCATCAATTTTTTTTTTTTAAATTGTTATCAATCTATAGCCGATGAGAGTTGAATTCTTAACCCTTCTTAATGTCAATATGCTGTTTCAACTTTCAAAAATCACTTCAAATAACACTACAAAGTCAATATATTCATATTCATATGTCTTTCAATTGTGTCCATCGATCTTTCTCCTCCCTCTCAATATCTCCTCGCATTTAAAGTAAGATGATATTATATTTTGAAAATGATACCGACAATATTCTAGAAGTTTCAATCACTATCATTACTCTCATAATTCGTATACAATATTGTCTAAACACACATAATGACACAGTGAGCGGCGACAGGGACTACATCAAAATTTTCTACTCATGATCTACGTGGGTTAATGATCTCCGATGTGAACACATAAGATAATAGTTGCAATTAATACTGGTGGTGCACCTGGACTAACATGCAAATCGTTGACTCAAAACCCTGGTGGATTTGTTTTGTTTTTATTCGAAGCCAGTGGCTCATATTGGAAATAAAAATTCCAACATAACTTTCCTTAGCAATAGAAGTTAATTAACGGCGCACCTTAGAAGATGCAACTAATTGATTATTAAAAGCCGGATTTGTATTAGCAATGCTTAGAGAGGAAGCCTCTAGCTAGTACTGCTAATCTTTCTTTAGTGGGGAAAACTCCAAACTTCTCTCTCTCAGGACTTAGCATCAATAACCTACAAAGAGGTAACCTTTCCTTACGAGTAAACCACAAATTCTTACCTTGTGTTTTTCCAATTTAAGAATAAGATATTTTTATTAATTCTCCTAATTAGGAACGCGAATGTTTCACGAAGTCTTGTTCCATTTGAAATAGGAATATAATTACCCAATTAATTAGTACAACCGGATAATTAAGTTCTAGAGAACGATGATAAAGTGTAGTATAAATATAATACAAATTAATGGTACGTGCGGTAAGCAAGCGTCTTCATCCTTCCTAGCAGGAGCACGTTCTAGCGAAAATCCCCTACTCGTCCAATCAACATATATATTGTTCCGTGTGGAGGACAGACGCACGGACACGAGTGATATGCATCATGAATCCACCGAGCTAGCTTGAAAGATGCATATTAGATACACACCACGAGGGTTAGGCGATCTTCTCGTCACCCCAGCACCCACGCGCTTCTAGCTAGTGGAGTTGTTAGGTTTTGGACGTCCGGCCAAGGGGGAGGCGGTGGATTTGGGCGGATTTGCTAGAGGAGCCGTATATATAATTTGATGGATTCTTCCCCCTTGGACTTGGCAACTCCTGTGCGTGGTGAGTCCATGGTCAATAACCTGGCTGCATATGTAGTGTTTGTACGTTAGAGAACTGAGAACACAAGAAAGTCCTCTCCATTAATTGTTCAAAACACGAGGCTAGGTTTGACTTAGTAGGTCAAAAGATCAGGGATTACAAGCTAGTTCCCAACTCGGGTCTATTTGGTAACTAGGTAAACTTTCTACATATAAGATAAGTATAGGTAGGTTAACATTTTTTTTGCTTTGATGTAAAAATATGATAACCCCTAATAACTTCCTGTTAATTAACTTTAGCAGGGGGTTCTCTCTCTGTTAACTTATCTGGACTTACCAAAGGTAAGTCCTGATAAGTTGCAGGTAACCTCCTTATATTTTCAAATTCACAAAACACTTAACTGGGTTGCTAAACTTACTTTAGCAGCTAGGAGTTAGCTGGTTATCAAATAGGTTTAGCTTCTTTGAAACAAATATTTGTTTTTTTATTTAAAGGCATGAGTGGCCAATTTATTAATGAAACAAGCTAAAAAAAATGCAAAAGTCATATATAGATTGGATGGCATAGGCCAAGCGTAAATACCATTACAAAGAAAGAAAATCTAAAAAAAGAGACCAATTGACATAAATTAAAATTTTTGACCTAGTAGAGTAGGCTCTTAAAACTCCGTAGATGACCGATCTCAAGAATATGTACTGTTATTGCTGGAGTAACGAGATCGGCCTTAGCCGAGAGACTCCCGAGGTGAGGCTGACGTTCGAGCGGTGCCGACTCCTTCCTGCAAGACCACCGAGTCGCCTCGGTGGGGAAACGCTCCGACGATCAAGTTAGAGAGGGGTTCAACTAGGAAGAGAGTCTTGGAATGGAGAAGATTGCGTACCTCTTCCGCCGCGGAGGCTTCCCTCTTATATAAGGTCCTTACCAGAGCAACTTGCTTCGCCACGATTTGCACGTATCGCGCAGATATCGGTCCACGATTGTCGTGGATTTGGAGTTGTGCCCGAGAATCCCGGACCTCGCTCCGCGCTCTCCACGACGCCGGATTCTCCGAGGGCTTCGACTAGCGCTTTCCCTGGTTAGTCACTTGCAGTTGTTTGATGCTTCGCGATCCGCGAGGTATCTTGATGATCCAAACTTTCCCCGAAGCCCTCCGAATGAACGGGAGGCAGTTGACAGCGTTCGCTTTTCGGACTCGGGTCTGAGTACTTGAATACTCGACCGAGCTCCTCGCACAGAGCGGCCCTGAGGGGGAAGTGAGTCCCTTCAGGTTTTCCCTCGGATCAGAAGGGGGGACTCGGAGCCGAGCTCGGGACCTCGGAGATCACCACGCATCATTGGCCCCCTGCCTTCTGCTTGGCGTGCTTTGGGCGCACCGAGTAGAAGGCGTTATCATTAATCTTCTTGCCGAGGTCTCATCGCGGGTCGGCGGACGCTTCCTGTTCGTCACCTGAGCTAAATGGGCGCCATAACTGCCGCGGGATGCGCGATCTCCCACGTCCCTGACAGCCGCCGAAACGTCGCGTCGCTGCGCCTCCCGCTTTTTTAATCATGGCGGGTGAAGGGACAGGCACTCATGACGACGCCTCGACTCCCGTCAGGCGTTACTTGGATCGCGATCCACGCTCGAAGCCTCTCGCTGCGTCGGATGGTGTACGTGGCGCCATACTGGCGCTTCGATCCGCGCGAGGGCCTTCGTCCGTTGGATCAAGACTGCCGCTGGGAGGTATAAATAGCACTGGAGGCTCGAAGGAGAGGTTTCTCGCGTGCGCCTGGCTTCTTCGCTAAACTTGCTCTTTCGGGGAGCGAGGGGGAGTTGGGTTGTCTGAGCCGAGCTCCGAGTCGTCCGTCTTTTCGATCGTCTTCGCGGAGGTAAGCCATGGGCTCGTCCTCTGCGCTTTCCTCTTCTTCCTCGGCCTCTTCTTCTTCTTCTACCCCTTCAGTGGGATACTCCCCCCCGGGGAGTCCCTCTCAACATCCTCCTTCGGCTCCTCTTGCTCCGGCCTCCGGGCCATCAGGCGATCTCCCAGCTTCCGGAGACCTTGTCCTGGCCGTAACTCCCGGGGACTACGTACCTAAGGTTTCCTCAGCCCCTCTCTCTGGCGTGCGTCGAGCGGCTGACTCGGTAGCGGATGCCGTTACCGAGATAGATCGCGCTACCCTCAACTGGATCACCGAACACCCAGGCCTTCGCTTCCCTGCAGATTTTTCTGTTCATTCTGATTCTGGCCTCCGAGCCCACTACTCGATGGAGAATGGTTTCTGCTTATACTCGGAGTCTGTCCGAGCTGGCTTCCGACTTCCACTTCATTCTTTCACCGCTCATCTTCTCTTGTACCTGGGGGTTGCCCCTTCGCAGTTGGCCCCCAATTCCTGGAGGTCGGTCATTGGCTTTCTGGCCGCTTGTGCTTTGGCGAATGTCGCGCCGAGCATCCGCCTCTTTTTCTATTGCTTTTCCCTCAAGATCTTGGGGGATTGGTTATTCTTTTCCACTCGCTCAGGTCGCCAGTTCCTTGGCCGCTCTCTGTCTTCAATTCACGGGTGGAAGAGATCATACTGCTTCATTCATAGCTCCGAGGGCTGGAGTTTCCCGACTTCTTGGGCGGCCATCAGTCCTAATGACGAGGCCTTTCAATCCCCCGTCGATATGAGTGACGCCGAGTTGGCCGATTTTGAGGCATTGCGGGAGGTGACCCTGCCTGACTTGATAAATCCTTCGCCCGAGCTGTTTGCCCTAATCCGAGAGGATAACCGAGGTCTGGCGTTATACTATCGCCTCGACGCTTCGCCCTCTCCTTTCTCAGGAACGATCTGATTTTTTGTGGTCCTCACAGATATGGCTGAACCGGGCGCATCTCGAAGGCAAGGGACCGCCGAGGAACGGGATACCGAAGATTATGCGGTGCTGGCTGCACATCGATTTGATGCCGGCGGAATTCGCCGTAAAAAGAAGACTATCCGAGAGCCGAGGCCATCTGACGAGGCCGACGTTCAGATTGTAGAACCTTCCACCGTGGTTCAGCCTTCGGCCAGCCCTTCGGTGCCTGCGGCTGCCTTTCCGCCCCCTGCCCGAGCGCCTCTTCCGAGACTAGGCAAATGGGCCCGTCCGTTTGACTCAGTCGCGGTCGAGGGTGGATCTTCGAGCGTTGCCCTGCCGACCGGCCACTCCATTCCTGCTTCATCTGTTGCAGCCGAGCCATCCCCCCGAGAGTGGGGTCGACGTTCAGTCCCGAAGAATGTTACTTCTCGGATGTCGTCGGTGACGACCTCGGACCTAATTGACGAGGTGTTCAGGGGGCTCCAGCTCAGCTTAGGTTCGTTTGCGAGCCTCGTCCATCGAACCGATCACACCTTGGAAGCGACCGAGGGGAAGCTGCGGGCGGCCGAAGAGAAAGTGGCCGCTCTTAAGTTGAAGAATGCGGAGCTGGAGGCCTCGGTCGCTGCGGAGGCCGCACGGGCAAGTCAATCCAACGACCTAGCCGCCAAGCTTGCTAAAGGAGTCGACAAGCTTAAGGCTTCACTGAAAGAGGAGCGGGAGGCTCTAGCAACCAAGAAGGCGGCTCGAGAAGACGAAGAACAGGCTCATGAGCAGACAAAGGCCAAGTTCTCGGAGCTCGTCGCCGAGGAGCGTCGAAAGGCGGTTATGGAGTACAAGAGGTCGGACGCCCACATCGACCAGATAACTGGTCTTTTCAAGGATGGTTACAACCATTGCTTGAAGGCGTTGTCCAAGACCTATCCTGATCTGGATCTTTCTCCCGTGCGTCCTCCGTCCGACGACTCGGATGTGGATGATGTGGGGGCCGAGGTGCCCGTGCGTTCGGGGACTGATGATCCGGTTCGTGACTCCACCGATCCTCCAGCTGATGCCCTTGCTGCCTCTTAAAGTTGTATTTTCCTTTTTGGTTGGCCGACTTGCCCTTTGCCATTGTAAGCACTTTTGAGGCCTTTGGGCCGTTTGACAGCCGAAAGGCTGGAGTTATAGTGTTATGAATGGGCGACTTCTGGTGTTGAGCCTTCATTCGGTAGGTTTTCCCAACTTAGTTGCGTCGGGACGACCCCGTTAGATTGGTTAGAGTGCCGAGGCGACCTCGTTATAACATAGAATACCGAAGTAACCTCGTTAGATCATAGAGTGCCGAAGCGACCTCGTTACATCGAAGAGTGCCGAAGCGACCTCATTACATCATAGAGTGCCGAAGCGACCTCGTTATATCATAGAGTGCCGAAGCGACCTCGTTATATCATAGAGTGCCGAAGCGACCTCGTTACATCATAGAGTGCCGAAGCGACCTCATTATATCATAGAGTGCCGAAGCGACCTCGTTACATCATAGAGTGCCGAAGCGACCTCGTTATAACTCAACAGTAAAAAGGCCGGAGGTGCTCGGCGTTCCACGTCCTCGGGACAACTGAGCCGTCCATCCCTTCGAGCCGATAGGCCCCCTGGCCTAGGTTTTCAATTACCCGATAGGGGCCTTCCCACGTAGCTGACAGCTTTCCCACCGCCGATTTGGGGTCTGCGACGGCGAGTTTCCGAAGAACGAAGCTTCCCGCGTTAAAGCGCCTCGGCCTGACCCCCGCGTCGAACTTCCGCTTCATTCGGCGCTGATAAACTTCAATTCTGGACGCCGCTTTGTCGCGTCGCTCCTCGATGAGGTCCAATTCGGCGCGCAACGATTGGTTGTTCGCCTCTTGATCGAAGCCTCGAACTCTCTCAGAGGGCACCAACAACTCGACTGGGGTGACGGCCTCCACGCCGAAGGCGAGGGCGAAAGGAGACTCCTGAGTGGCGGCTTGCACCTTATCAGGGTTGACGTCGATGCCTCGGCTAGAGACGAGGTAGCCCAGGAACTTCCCTGCACGAACGCCGAAGATGCATTTCTCGGGGTTGAGCTTCATCCCGTATTGTCGTAGGATGTCGAACGCCTCAGACAAATCCCGAATGTGGTCCTCGGTCCTCCGGCTCTTTACCAGCATGTCGTCAATGTAAATCTCCATGGTCCTCCCGATTTGCTTTTCGAACATCATGTTGACGAGCCTTTGATATGTGGCGCCTGCATTCTTCAATCCGAATGGCATTCTAGTGAAGCAATACAAACCTTTCTCGGTGGTGAATGAAGTCTTCTCCTCGTCTTCTGGCGCCATCCGGATTTGGTGATACCCCGAGTAGGCGTCGAGGAAGCTGAGAAGCTCATGCCCCGCTGTTGAGTCAATGAGTTGATCTATGCGAGGAAGAGGGAAGCTGTCCTTTGGGCAGGCTTTGTTGAGGTCGGTGAAATCCACGCACATGCGCCACTTCCCATTGGCCTTCTTGACAAGGACTACGTTTGCTACCCACTCGGGATAGAACGCGTCCCGGACGGTGCCCACTCGGAGGTACTTCGTCAGGTTCTCGTCCACGGCGCCCTGGCGATCTGCTGAGAGGGGGCGCTTCTTCTGACGCACGGGTCGAGCTCGGGGATCTACCTTTAGGTGATGTTGGATTACCCCGGGGTCGATCCCTGGGAGATCGCTTTCGGCCCATGCAAAGACGTCGCCGCTCTCGGTGAGATAACGAATCAGCTCCGCCTCCAACTCATGGAGCTCGGTGCCGATTTCTAGGGATCTCCTGCTTGCTATTTCGATGTGCTTTGTCTGTTCAGCAGGCTTATGCCTCTCACCATCAATGTCAAACTCAGGCCTGTACTCGGGAATAGAGGGTTCTTTTGCTTTAATGGAGTTTACATAGCACCTGCGGGCTTCGGTTTGGTCCCCCGAGACCTCCCCTATCCCGCATGGCGTCGGGAACTTTAATTTTTGATGATAGGTAGATGGAACCCCTCCCAACTTCCCTAAAAGCCCCCGGCCAAAGATGGCGTTGTAGGCCGACTTCACTTTGACAACCAGGAAGTCGACCTCAACGGTTACAGAGCACGGGCTAGACCCGAGTGTGACCTTCAGCTTGATTGAGCCTTCAGCGCTGACCGGGGATCCGCTGAAGCCGAAGAGCGGGGTCGTTACTGGCTTTAACTCGGTGCTCAAATTTGTCATCTTCAAGAAACAATCGTAGAAGAGGACGTCTGGGGCTGCTCCGCCATCGACGAGGATTCGGTGGACGCTATATCCGTCGATGTCGGCGCTGATGACGAGCGCATCGTCGTGAGGGAAACTGAGACCGACGGAGTCGTCCTCAGAGAATGTGATCACCAAGTTGGACTTCGGGCCTGAGTTTCCTGAAGTCGAGCCAGCGATCGAGGCGTACGCCTTCCGCTTCCTGGAGCTGTCGCCTCCACCTGCTGCGCCTCCGGCGAGGAGGAGGATCGCTCCTTTCTCTCCGCGAGGACCGCGCTCTCTTTCTGGCGTTTGCTCTTTCCGCCGACCATCCACGGCGTATCGGCCGATCAGGCCTCGGCGCAGCATCTCGGCGATCTCCAGCTTCAGACTGCGGCATTGGTCGGTAGTGTGACCGAAGCCTTTATGGTAGTCGCAATAGAGGTCGGCGCCGCGCCCGGAGGGTGGTTTAGCTAACGGCTCGGGCCGTCGGAACTCGGGTAACTTCTTGATCACAGGCAATATCTCGGAGGGAAGTCGGCCGAAGCGCGGCAGATCACGCGATCGACGGTACTCGTTTGAGTGGCAGTCGCTGGATCGACGGTTCGAGTCCGACCTCCGATCTCCACGAGCCGAGCTATCTTCCTTCTTTTGCCCTCTTACTTTCTGATGCTTTGCTTGATTCAGCAGAACGGCTCAGCTTGCCGGCGGCGCCGAGAGTAGACTCCAGCCTTGAGTACTTCTGCATGCGAGATAAAAGGTCGGAGAGACTCACAGGTGGCTTTTTGGCGATGGATGCCACGAAGGGAGCGTTGGAGCACACTCAGGTAAGAATGTTGACCGCCGTCCGCAGGTCGAGGTCAACAACTTTCATTACTTCGAGTTGGAACCTTTTGGCGTAGTCCCGGAAGAGCTCCCCGCTCTTCTGAGTCACGAGCCACAGGTCGTCCGTGCAAAAGGAGTGCTGAACCGTGCTGTAGAAGTGGTCCAGAAACCGCTGCGTGAACTCGGGGAAGGAGCTGATGGATCTCGGCGGGAGAGCCTTGAACCATTGTAGCGCGGCGTCGTCCAGAGTTGACATGAACGCTCGACACCGCAGGGCATCCGTGAGGTTGACCATTTCGGTTTGCCCCTGAAAATTGTCAAGATGATGAACAGGGTTAGTGGTTCCGTTGTACCACCTGAACTTGGGGAGCTGCATCTTTGCGGGGACCGGAGCCGAGGTGATTTCTTCGGAGAAGGGCGAGGTAGTCAGCAGGGTCGCCACTGAAGGCGCCCGAGTTCCTCGTTGCAGAGCCTCGATTTTCTGGTTCATCTCCTGGAGGTCGCTCTTCCATCGAGGTTCCGGTAGGGGAGCGCTGAAGGGGACTGGAGTTGATTCGGCCTTGTAATGATCCACGTCCGTTGCCCGAAGGGCCCCCTGCTCCCATGCCGAGGCCACGACGCCCTGCGCCGCCATTGGAGGTGGCGGCGGCAGTTGAGCCGAAGGGGCAAGAGCGGCCCCCCGGCCATCTGCCAGACTGGTTGAAATTTCCGGAGGAGCCGGATGCGTTCCGGTGACGTCGTTGCCGCCACGACCATCCGGGGTGGGGATCGCCGGCCGGTTGGCTGCTTCTACTTGGGCCGTCATCTGTTGCTGCTTCTGCTCCATGCGTGCTAGGATATCATAGAGCCCAGCCACAAGGCTTTCGACGCGATCGAGTCGAGAGGAAGTGTTCGAGCCTTGTTCTCCCGTGCCGGATCCTCCCCCAACGGTTCCCTCCTCGATGACGGTGAGAGATGCTTCATCCTCAGACGCGCGAGTTGTCGCCTTACCCTTGGGAGCCATTAGAGCTTGCTTTTTTGTCACGAGAATTCCCACAGACGGCGCCAAATGTTACTGCTGGAGTAACGAGATCGGCCTTAGCCGAGAGACTCCCGAGGTGAGGCTGACGTTCGAGCGGTGCCGACTCCTTCCTGCAAGACCACCGAGTCGCCTCGGTGGGGAAACGCTCCGACGATCAAGTTAGAGAGGGGTTCAACTAGGAAGAGAGTCTTGGAATGGAGAAGATTGCGTACCTCTTCCGCCGCGGAGGCTTCCCTCTTATATAAGGTCCTTACCAGAGCAACTTGCTTCGCCACGATCTGCACGTATCGCACAGATATCGGTCCACGATTGTCGTGGATTTGGAGTTGTGCCCGAGAATCCCGGACCTCGCTCCGCGCTCTCCACGACGCCGGATTCTCCGGGGGCTTCGACTGGCGCTTTCCTTGGTTAGTCACTTGCAGTTGTTTGATGCTTCGCGATCCGCGAGGTATCTTGATGATCCGAACTTTCCCCGAAGCCCTCCGAATGAATGGGAGGCGGTTGACAGCGTTCGCTTTTCGGACTCGGGTCCGAGTACTTGAATACTCGACCGAGCTCCTCGCACAGAGCGGCCCTGAGGGGGAAGTGAGTCCCTTCAGGTTTTCCCTCGGATCAGAAGGGGGGACTCGGAGCCGAGCTCGGGACCTCAGAGATCACCACGCATCATGTACGTCGAAGAACAGTTTGAAGATGAAGGTCTAAATGTCAGATATTTATTTGTAAGTTCTTAGAATGTCAAAAATATTTAGCAGAACATCCCATAACGTACAATTAATTAAGTCCTTTGAATGTGTATATCATGGCCTTTGACCAGGATTTGACCCTTGTTGATCGTTGTTTGCCGCCTCTTTCTCAGGTTGGGGTTGCGATGTTAAGGGTGTTGCGTTCATGTTAGGAACATGACTACAAGGTCGCGACCAATGGTCACAGCCCATCGATACACCGTGATCACTTTTCTGACCGTTCTACTGCGTAAGTCGAGACAATTTTTTCGGAGCAGGGATGGGGGGGGGGGGGCTATTTGGGGGGGTTCTCTCTCTCTCTCTCTCTCTCTCTCTCCCCCTCCCCCTTCGAGTTTCCTTCTCTTGGAGCCTTGGAGAGTTGAGAACCCTTCTTCCCTCTTCCTCCCCCTTTCTTGTCCTTGATCCACAATTCTTGGAGGTTTCTTGCTCTCTTCTTTCCTATTTTGAGCTCGAGATTTTCTTTTCTTGTAGGTGTTCATGGCATGGAGTGAGGAGGAGGCCAACCTACAATTGAAAGCTCCAACAGGTTGCTCTTCGTTTTGAGGTAGAGATGCCTCTCCCCTCACTTGTTTGAGCCGGATTTGGGGGGTGAATCATGTTTATTTTGTGTGGTTTGGAGTGGTTGGTGTGGAGAGGTGGTTTTGGGGCCATCCCATTGCTCATCCTCCATTTCATCCAATTGCTCATCCTCCATTTTCCTTGGGGTTTGTGGGCAAGGGAGAGTTCCCCCACATCCCAGGGACGTTTGTGGTCTTTTGCATTGCGTTTCCTCTTTTAAATCCTCTTTTTGGGGCCAGAGTAGCTGTGGACGACACCTAGTCCAGTTCTTGGGTGTCGGACTGAGATTGCGACATGGTTGCAATCATCAAGAGGTTATGTTTTGCCACCTCTTTGAGACGCCCTGATGGTTGTAACCTGGTTGCAACCATCATGTTGTCATGTTCTGGTCGCGGTTGTGACAGGTAGAGAGTTGCCTTCTAGTTCCCAGTCTGGTGGCTTCACTTTTGGGTTTCCCTGATGAGTGCGGAACTCTTGTGTGTGTTGTGCCAGGTTCTGTATGGTACTTGTGACGCCTATGTTGACCCTAGCACTGTGCCTTAGTAGTTTTTGTTCGATGTTGCTATAGTTGAGGGTTTGTCCCAGTGTACGGTGTGTTTTTGGGGTTGTTACTGTTTCTCGAGACCTCTGTCCTCATGGTCTTGTTGAATGTTACGTGGTGGCTCACCTTCTAATGGCATCCACCAAGAAACTGCAATCTGCGGTTATGTAGTTAGAAAGCTTCAACCGAAGACCATTTCTACAGCAACAAATGCGGCTATTTTTTTTCTCTTCTTTAATGGAGCTGGAAATGTAGGTGTTAAGGGCCATGGGATGTTTAAGTGAGGCCCGTTTCTCACGGGCTAATGCAGCAACACACATTGCCTTTGTTCACCTATAAAAGGAGACCCTCTCCTCCTTGTTTGAGTATCACACGGTGAGAGCCAAGAGAGTTCTTTAGAGAGAGATCTAAGAGAGTCTTGGGGGTGTGAGCTTGAGAGAGTTCTGTAAGAGGTTTTGTTCCTCTGGGTTGGGGTGTGTTCTTCTTGTATTATTCTCCACATCTAGTGAAGTTCCGCTGTCGCTGTCGCCCGTGGACGTAGGAAGACATACTGTCTCTCCGAACCATGTAAATTCTTGTGTTATTGTCTTGTGTGATTGATCCTTCTTCCCTCTCCTTTCTTCTTATCAAACGGATCAAGATCCTTGGGCATCACTCTATACGTCGGAGTGGTCATTGTCATAACAAACTGGTATCAGAGCCTGGTGGATTTTTTGATATGTGTTCCTTGTTGATGGCTACAAAGTCGACATCGGCAATGAAGCTCGACGTTAAAGTGTTCGATGGAAAGACGAAGGATTTTAACATTTGGCGATTGAAGATGCAGTCCTTGTTGGTTCAGCAGGGACTGAGCAAGGCATTGAAAGCATGATGGCTCTACCGGACGAGTGGAAAGACGAAGAGAAAGAAAAGTACATGGAGCGTGCTCTTGCGGCAATTCGTCTGTGCTTGGCAGATGATGTGTTGAGAGAAGTTGGTGATGAAGACACTCCAGCAAAGCTTTGGCTCAAGCTCGAGTCAAGGTACATAACGAAGTCTCTCACAAACCGTTTGTACCTAAAGCAACGGTTGTTCACTTTTCGCATGAAAGAAGGTATTCCCATTTCCGATCATCTGAACGAGTTTACTAAGATCGTTATAGATCTTAAAAATGTCGATGTCAAGGTAGATGATGAGGACCAAGCCCTCATACTTCTATGCTCATTACCTTCTTCGTATGAGCATTTCGTTGATACTTTGCTATATGGGAGAGATGATATCTCTATAGAAGATGTCAAGGCTTCTCTGAACTCTAAGGAGTTGAAACAATGGGTATTAGAAAGTCATGGAGAAGATCAGGCAGATGGCCTAATGGTGAGAGGAAGAAGTGAGAAAAAAGAGTCTAGTAAAAAGAACAGGGCTAGATCAAAATCGAGGTCACTTAAAAAGGTAAAGTGTTATGAATGCAACCAAAGAGGGCACATTAAGAAAGATTGTCCAAAATTAAAGGGGAAAGACAAGGTTCAGGAGGAGTCTTCTTCTGATACAGTAAATGTTGTTGAAGAGGAGACTGTTGAAGATGAGACTATTGTGTCGGTCTCTACTAGCACTTCTGGGGATGACTGGATTCTTGATTCTGGTTGTACCTTCCACATGTGTTCTCACAGGGAATGATTTTCTACTTACACATCAGTAAGTAGTGGTACC
Source organism: Colocasia esculenta (assembly GCA_014218235.1). Lineage (NCBI taxonomy): Eukaryota > Viridiplantae > Streptophyta > Magnoliopsida > Alismatales > Araceae > Colocasia > Colocasia esculenta. The sequence continues at coordinate 104,375,908 of CM024766.1, forward strand.
ATAACCTTGGGAGACAATAGAACACTTGCAGTTGCAGGGGTTGGTACAATTAGAATCAAGATGTTTGACAATGTCATCAGAACTCTAGAAGTGCGACATATTCCAGAATTGAAGAAGAGTCTGATCTCCTTGAGTATTTTAGACGTGCATGGATACCGGTTCTCAGCAGAGAATAGAATCCTGAAAGTTTCTAATGGTGCATTGGTTGTAATGAAAGGGAAGTTGATCGGTGGCCTGTATCATCTACAAGGCAGCACTGTGATGGGCAGTGCCAATCTGGCACGAAATTCAGATGATCCTACCCAATTGTGGCACATGCGATTGGGCCACATGAGTGAAAGAGGCAGGATGGAGTTGAGCAAGCGTGGTCTGCTTGCTAGTCAGAAGACTGGGAAACTAGATTTCTATGAGCATTGTGTGTTTGGCAAACAATTTAGGGTGAAATTTAGCACAGCAGTTCATAGGACTAAGGGCACTGTGGATTACATCTACTCTGACCTTTGGGGTCCTACTCCAGTTGTCTCAAAGGGTGGTGCAAGTTATTTGCTGACCTTTATTGATGATTTCTCAAGAAAGGTCTGGGTATATTTTCTTAAGAAAAAGAGTGAGGTGTTCGTCACTTTCAAACAATGGAAGGCGTTGATTGAGAGGCAGATTGGTAAGAAGATCAAGCGCCTCCGTACAGATAATGGTATGGAATTCTGCTCGAAAGAATTTGATGAGTTCTATAGGAATGATGACATCGTTCGGCATCGCACTGTAGCAGGAACACCACAACAGAACGGTATTGCAGAACGAATGAACAGGACACTCTTATAGAAAGAGCGAGAAGTATGTTATCTCAGGCAGGTCTGTCAAAGGCATTCTGGGCAGAAGCTGTCAACACGGCTTGCTACTTGGTGAATAGATCTCCATCCACAGCCATAGAGTTGAAAACTCCCGAGGAGGTATGGTCTGGTTCTCCTTCCGATTATTGTCACCTTAGACTTTTCGGTTGTCTTGCATATGCTCATGTCACAGGTGAAAAGTTGGAGCCGAGGGCAAAGAAGTGCATTTTCGTAGGATATGAACAAACACAGGGTGTGAAGGCGTATCAGTGGTGATGTACTGATCCTCAGTCACCCAAGTTCACGATTAAGAGAGATGTGACCTTCGATGAGTCTGCAATGCTCCAGGCGGAAGAGAAATCAACAACAGAAAATAATGGAAATCAGGTTAGTGGGAAGCAGGGAGAGCTAGAGGTGAAGCTCTCAACAGAAAGTTCAGTGCAAGAGGAGATAGTTCGGGTCCCAGATGTGACAGTTGATGTGCCAGAGAGCAGTACATCACAACTGCAGGCCCCTCAAAGGTAGCACAATATCACAGCAGACAGAGAGCGAAGAGTGATCAGACCACCCAGCAGGTATGGTCATGCTGACATAGTAGCCTTTGCTTTATCTGTTGCAGATGCTATTGAAGGGGAAGAACCGAGTTCTTATAAAGAGGCTGTTACATTAGACGAGTCCTCTAAATGGCAGTTGGCCATGCAAGAGGAGATTGAGTCTCTAGAAAAGAACAAGACATGGAAGTTGGTGAAAGTACCACCTGGTCAGAAGATTGTGGTGTGCAAGTGGGTCTTCAAGAGGAAGGAAGGAATCCCTCGTGTGGAAGATGCTAGATTTAAAGCACGACTAGTGGCCAAGGGTTTCACACAATGAGAGGGCTTTGACTTCAATGAGGTATTCTCTCCTATCGTAAAACATACATCTATTCGTGTTTTGTTTGCTATAGTTGCTTTACTTGACTTAGAACTAGAGCAACTGGATGTTAAGACAACATTCTTACATGGTGAGCTGGAGGAGGAAATCTACATGCACCAGCCAGAGGGGTTCGTAGTTTCTGGTAAGGAAGACCATGTGTGTCTGTTAAAGAAGTCTTTGTATGGCTTAAAGCAATCACTGAGATAGTGGTACAAGAGGTTTGATACTTTTATGCTAAGTCATAGTTACTCAAGAAGTGATTATGATGGTTGTGCATATCATAAAAGGCTTCCAAATGGTTCTTTTATTTACTTGTTGTTGTATGTTGATGACATGTTGATAGCTGCAAAAAACATGTCAGAGATTAACCACTTAAAGTCTCAGTTGAATGGTGAATTCGAGATGAAAGATCTTGGAGGAGCAAAGAAGATTTTGGGAATGGAGATTCACAGAGACCGCAACACTGGAAGGTTGTACTTGTCACAGAAAAAGTACGTGGAGAAGGTGCTAGAGCGGTTTGGCATGAAAGATTGCAAGGCTGTGAGCACTCCATTGGCAGCCCATTTCAGATTGTTTGTTGATGCTTCACCAAAGTTGGAGAAGGAGATGGAACTGATGTCTAAAGTTCCATATGCGAGTGAGGTTGGTAGCATTATGTATGCTATGGTATGTACTCAACCTAATATTTCTCATGCTGTTAGTGTGGTTAGCAGGTACATGGGAAATCCAGGAAAGGTCCACTGGGAGGCTGTAAAGTGGATTCTTCATTACCTCAAAGGTGCTTCAGATGTGAGCCTGGTATTTCAGAAAGGAAACAATAATGGTGGTCAGCTGGTTGGCTACGTCGATTCAGATTATGCTGGTGATCTGGATAAGAGGAGATCCCTGCCAAGTTATGTCTTTACTTTCTTGGGTTGTGCTATTAGTTGGAAGGCTGTTTCGCAGTCTATTATGGCGTTGTCTACTACAGAGGCAGAGTATATGGCAGTGCAGAGGGAGTGAAAGAAGTCTTGTGACTGAGAGGTTTGGTTGGCAATCTGGGTCTTGTACAGGAGATGACTCCGGTGTACTGTGATAGTCAGAGTGCTATACATCTGACCAAAAATTAGATGCATCATGAAAGGACCAAACATATCGATGTCAGGTATCACTTTGTTCGTGATGTTGTGTTGTAGGGTACCATGGCTGTTCGGAAGATTTCTACAGCGAAGAACCCAGCAGACATGCTGACGAAGTCTATTCCTTCTGAAAAGTTCAAGTATTGCCTGAGCTTGGTCGGCTTGCAGAGCACGTGAGGTGGCCCCGGCGGGGGCATAGGCGATGACGACAATCGTGGCAAAGCTTGGCACTTGATGTGGCTTGTGAAGACGAGCGAAGAGGAGAATTGTTACGTGGTGGCTCACCTTCTAATGGCATCCACCAAGAAACTGCAACCTGCGGTTATGTAGCTAGAAAGCTTCAACCGAAGACCATCTCTGCAGCAACAAATGCGACTGTTTTTTTTTTTCTCTTCTTTAATGGAGCTGGAAATGTAGGTGTTAAGGGCCATGGGATGTTTAAGTGAGGCCCGTTTCTCATGGGCTAATGCAGCAACACCCATTGCCTTTGTTCACCTATAAAAGGAGACCCTCTCCTCCTTGTTTGAGTATCCCAAGGTGAAAGCTAAGAGAGTTCCTTAGAGAGAGATCTAAGAGAGTCTTGGGGGTGTGAGCTTGAGAGAGTTCTGTAAGAGGATTTGTTCCTCTGGGTTGGGGTGTGTACTTCTTGTATTATTCTCCACATCTAGTGAAGTTCCGCTGTCGCCGTCGCCCATGGACGTAGGAAGACATACTGTCTCTCCGAACCACGTAAATCCTTGTGTTATTATCTTGTGTGATTGATCTTTCTTCCCTCTTCTTGTCAGACGGATCAAGATCCTTGGGCATCAGTCTGTACGTCGGAGTGGTCATTGTCATAACATTGAGGATAGTTCTGAGCCACAAGTGTATATGTCGAACATTTTTTCGGACAGAGGGGAAAATGGTGTAGGATAGCGTGGCTGAGTCATTTGCATAGCTCGCTTAGTTGGCCCAGGTCCCATGGAGTTGAGGTGAGTTACATGTAGTTGCGGGCCAAGTAGTCCGTTCTTACTGCCTCGCCTTGTATGATTTTGGAGCCGTGTCGGGAGGATAGACATGGGACCATATGTAGTCCGGCCATATTACAGTTTGTGGTTGTGTTTGTCCATATGTCTCAATTTGACAGGAGAGGCTCGGACTTGTGGTCAAGCGGTAAGATGCCGGTGGGTGCACTTGACCACTGAGAGGTGTGTTTGTGGCTAGTGTTATTTTTCAGATGAGGGTTTTACCATTTATCTGTGCAGCTTGGTGGTGTTCACTGTGTTCCTTGGTGGTTGGTTGAGGCCGTGGTTGTGTTGGTAGTGATCCTGGTGGTATTGCTTTTTTTCGTTTCTTTATTCTTGTCCTTCACAGTTAAGTTTTGACATATCTGTTAAATCTATATTTATATATGTTAGTCACTTCTCTTTGAATCAGGAAAAAATTGATACTCCCTACTGGACTTCGCCCACAAAGCTCACCCCCTCCTACTTCACTTCTCGAGTGAGAGCTTGCTGCACCATCGTGAGTTCTCTTAGATGGAGGACTGGTTCCATGTGTCTTCCCAACATTTGTTTTCCCTTTTGAGTAGGTGTCACGCTCGGTATATGTCCCTTAAGGATTTGTAGTTCCCGTTTAGTGTTGTACTTATTCTTGAGACAGACAATTATGCACTTGACTCACGTACTATTTACCATTTAGATTATGGTTATTTGTTTTTTTTACTTACTCAGTCAGACCTTTCTATAACCTTTTCGGACCTCCGATCCCGTGGGTGGCAATTCGAGGGCTAGGTGATCTAGAGGGCCCCTAGGTGTATAGTTTCCGGGTCCTTAATGATGTCTATCAAAGTGCTCTTTAAAAGAGTGTTCGTTAAGTATATGTATAAACGTGAGGGCTTTTCTCTGAATTGTAGGTGCTAATCCATAAATACGAAAAATGTAGGGGTTAGCACTAAAAAAAAATCCCCAACGATTAAGATAGCACGAGGCATTCTGTCGGAGGGAATAAGAGAGGATTTGGACGTATTCTTGTTCAAATAATTTCTTGTACGTGTACACCTCGATCCATCACTAGATTATGTTCTAATGTTCATCAAAAGAATGTTTGATATATATGGTCGGTCCGATCTCTGTTTTAGATCTTGGAAAAGACGACTACGGATGATCCGGGATCAGACCGACCACATCAGTTTCCGAATACCATAAAAAATCTTGAAAAGGTACAATACTGTACCCCAAACATAATCATGGACATGATATAGGCAGTGTCTATTGTTAAAACATGAAACATGATCAGAAACATTGCGGTTTGATCAATTCAATCCATCTATCTTATTTTCCGTCTCAACTTCGTTTAATTTTCTTTAGGCTAACTTTTTGACTTTCAGAGTGAAAGTTACACTTAACAGGAGGTCGCGATAAGTTGCAAGATCGATAAATATGTGCTAATTTGAAGATTAACGCGGAGATTGTAAGCAACAGGATACCTATATATAATCGGGGGCATTTAGATGCTGAAATGATCTTGAAATTGCGTTTATATATCTTTAAATAAATATTCCTAATATAATTGAATTAAGAAATCTTAAATCTAAAAAAATTATTAGGGTATCCACATGCATCATGAGATCAAAAAACACCGCCTACATATAATCATTCAAAAAGTGCACTCTCATAACTGGTCAAGATGACCCACTTTTCCTTTCAGTAATCTGTGAGATTAAGATATATACTTTTGAATTCTCAATGCATGCCCTATTGCTTCCATCACTTGTGGGTTACGTTTATCTGGTCAAATTTCATACATTCGCCACATGTAAAGTGGTGAGATCAGATGATATATTATCAGGACAGAATCATGGCGTACCTCTGAATGGTCAAATTTACGAGGGAAGACTTTTCCATGATTCCAGGCCGAAAGCTGCTCCAACAAAAGATGGATGCCAACTGATCACAAGACACATCGCCAGTTGCAATCTCCTTTGATGTAACGCTGGATAGTATATTAGCGTTAATGAACATGCATGGCTGCTCCCCATGTGGTCAGAAGGAAGAATGTTTCTCATGTGGTCAGAAGGGAGAATAATGCTGTTCATGTAACAGTTTTATATGTACGTCTTAGTAAAGAAGATCCGTACATATAACATGTTTACATAAACTACTTATAAATACTTATGTAGTACGCATCTCCTCACCTTAATTATACCTATATATGAAGTTTAATTAAAAAAACAGGTGGAGTAATGCTCTGTTAGGGTGAACGAAGAGACGAGTTCAATCACCTCTCCACATATTATCGTGCAATTTCCTGTTAAAAACAAATTGACATTGGTTTTGCGATCATATACCTTTCCAAAATGTGAAATATATCGAATTATATATATCCTTATGGACCCTCTTTCTAGAAATAGAAAGGGAATCAATATGGAATCTGTACACCAGCATATATTAATATTTTGGTTGGACGCGACCTACCATATGTGATGTTTTATTCGTACATATATCTTGGTCCATATTAAAGATTTTAATGCCTTGGGCTCGAAATTAAAGTTCAAAAGGAGCTTAATTGTCTAGAACAGGTGACTACATACTTCTTCAGATATGCCACTAGTAATAATAACATATTCCTATCATATTCCTTGTTTTGATTTTAAACGAGCAATCCAGTGTAGACATGTCTTGAGACTTGATTTCTTCGGCTGCCTGATTTGATTTATATAATAAAGAACAGATGGAATACTTTCAAGTGGACTTGCAAAGGAGGACGCGGAATCCGTGGAAAACGGATCACAGGTCTGAGAGATTAATTTGTCAGTTTGAAGGAATAAAGTTTAAAGGCAAAATCTTAGCAACAGATTTAATTAACATAAAGTCTTAGATTTGAGTCATAACACTGAAAAAATATAAATATTAATTTAAACATTGCGAGGTGAAGCGGCGGAGAGAATATATTCACTTGCTGCACCCCTCCCGCGGTGTTGATGTCGGCGGCTGACAGCATGCCTTCCCGGTCCGACCGAGATCCGTAATTTTGGTGGATCCCCCCCCCCAACCACTTCACCGACGATCTGGTCAGGATTCCTTGCAAATTTGCCAAAAAAAAGTATTTTTAAATTTTTCTTACAACCATCGTTGTGGACATGCTTGGCAGTTAGTCGTCTGTCCTCTAGCTTTTATGATGGCTATTATATGAAGATTAAGGTAGTGGTTCTATAGCTAACGCCACATCATGCGTACGTGCTTATTTTGATTAACTTCCCTTTTTGTTTTTTACTTCTCCGGCATTTGGATGTAACTTCGCATCAGAAAGGACAGTGCTACGTTATTTGTTCTTCTCTGATATATTTTTTTTTTCTCAAATTAAGTGCTCGTACGTACTATCGTGGAAGTAATGGCCTAACGAAATGAGTCATGCAACTCTCATAGTTTCACGCCGGCGAACGTAATATAGAAGGTTTTTTTTTAAAATTTACGAAGATGTGTTGGAGAATGTGAGCGGGTATTCTTAATTTCTTAAAAATCCTTGAGTAAAAAATGTAAAAGAGTTCACTATTTTGTTTGATTTGGACGAGCTTAGTTACGTTTTTTTTTTCCTTAGGTAATTCGTATGAAGAAAAACTGTTCACTAATGGTTTAGAAATATAATGCATAGAGGTAAACTTTCTACTCTGGCCGGGATAAATAATTTGGCTCTCGAGAATAAACAACTTAATTATACATCTTAAATCATTTAGTAATAAATCGTTAATTTCCAGTCAAACATTCCATTCCACAAAGAGAAAAGACGATCTACCACTACAAGAAAAGGGACTATTAGGGACGGAGTATTGGTGACGGCTTTAAAAAACCGTCGCTAAAAAGAGTATTTGCGACGGTTATAAAAAAGCCGTCTCCAAAAGTATAGTATTGACGACGGCTTTAAAAAATCGTCGCTATAAAGAGTATTTGCGACGGCTATTAAAAAGCCGTTCCAAAAAATATAGAATTGGAGACGGCTGTAAAAAAGTCGTCCCCAAAAGTATAGTATTGGCGACGACTGTAAGAAAGTCGACCCCGAAAATATAGTATTGGAGACGGTTCTAAAAAGCCGTCGCTAAAAATAGGATTTGCGACGGTTATAAAAAGCCGTCTTCAAAAGTATAGTATTGAAGACGGCTGTAAGAATAGCCGTCCCCAAAAGTGTAGTATTGGAGACGGCTGAACAGAAGTCGTCTTCAAAAATTTTGTATTGGGGACGGCTCTAAAAAGCCGTCGCTAAAAATGTACATCATGTTAATTTATATATTTTGATGAACATAACAATTCGTGTATGCAAGTGTCAATAGATTTTGTTTGCATATTGATATAAAAACTTCTGCGCAATAACAGAAAAAGAAACTTGTGTGTTTGCCTCAAAGATGAGCCCAAAACATACACTTTCCAGTAGGATTGAATGAAGAGAAGTGAAGTACAACACATAGTATGGAACCTAGTATTCTTAGTCCTTTCGGAAAATAAGGAAGACAGACAAAAGTTGAGGTATGGGTCTGTCAGTGGTAGGTGAGATGGTCAGATACCATGCGTCTGTTTTTTACATAAATGCTTTGAGTCTTTTTAGAAAGAATAGATTGAGGCAACGGACATCAAAACCAGAAGTATATTTCAAAGAAATAATTTTTACAGGAATGTAAATATGTGAATGAACTGAATTTGTTGTCAGAAAATATATTAAAATAATAGTCTTGTACGATCTTAGGAGTATATGATAAGCAACAAGCTAATTAATATGTCAGAGATTTTATATTTTACGAACAAGAATGACAATTTAAGGTACTAGCTGATAGTGTAGTCGAATTCAGTAAACAGGTAATTCGACTCAGAAAGTGAACATGATTCGATTTAGAAAAGTGTAATTCGAATCAAGAAGGAAATCGTTAGTCGAATGAGGTGTAAAGTTGAGTCGAATACAGTATAAAAACGTTCGACTGTATGATTCGAAGTCATGAATCGAATACAGTGAAGACGTTCGACTGTATGAGTCGAAGACATGAGTCGAATACAGTGTAAAGACGTTCGACTGTATGAGTCGAAGACATGAGTCGAATACAGTGTAAAGACGTTCGACTGTATGAGTCGAAGTCATGAGTCGAATACAGTGTAGAGTTGTGTACTTGGAAAAACTTTGGTCTTTCAGGATATTGAAGCTGTCTAGAAATTTTTGTAGTATATCTATATATTTTGTGAAATAAATATATAACTGAGAATTTATCATGGTACACGCAAAATATTCATTTAAAGATTTGTCTTATCAAAAATACTTAATTTCCTGAAGTCTTGGAGGAAGTTGCTTCAACAATTCTCCCCCTTTTTGTTAATGACAAAAAAAATCTTTAAATGGTAGCTAGCTGATAGCCTGAATAAAAATTTGATAAATTTTTGATACAAGAAACTGAGTAGCTGCCTTGTCTGTCTTTTCTCCCCCTTTGTGACATTAACATAAAGGATATGAATGTAGGGAATGCAAGAGACAGGAGAAGATAGTAAATGTGTGGACCAAAAAGATAAGTGTTGGAGTTACAACTTAAAAAAAAAATACAATGTTTTCAGTTGATGCCAGAGCTAGGAAGATAGAGAGCTGGGGGAATTTTAGCCAAGAATGGCTCTATAAGATTCCACAGCTTTAGCTCATTGGATGGGAAAACGTGGTCAAACTTTGAAGAATCTATATTGTATGTAGGGCTGGTGAATGGTAATTTCTTCAGAGATTTGATGTGGCGTTTTCTGTAAAAGGCGCGCTTGAGGAAGGCCTTGTCTGGATCCGTTACATATCGGACTTGAAGGGGAGTGAACTTCTTAGAGACTGCCAGTGATAAGAACTCATGCAGAGTGATGTTCCAGAGGAGACCAGAGGAGAGGGCTGCATCCTTGGCCTGATAATAGTATGAGTATCTGTGTGCCCATTTAAGGCCTAGTTGCTTTCCTAGGTCAAGGAGGCTCTTGGAGTGATACTCATTCAGAGTGAGTTTCATTTTCTGGCACTTAAGATGATGATCTGGATAAGCTTTCTCCCATTGATCAGCAGTGAACCGTTCGGATTCAGCAAAGCTTAGTTGGAGGTCAAGAAGGTTCTTCTGAAATTTGTGTAAGTGAAGAAAGATGAACCTCTGAAAGCTGAGCTTAGACTTGTACTTGATCTTGAACCTTGTGGAGATCCGAAGGAATCTGTTGTAGAGGGTAGTAGCAAATGCACCTCTATAGAGAACTGCTCCTACAAGGGGTGGATGGAGATCAGGTAACAAAGCTGCTGTCATTGATGGAACCACTGGCCTTTGACCTCTGATGAGCATGTCATATTGACCTTGAGAGACATCATGCAGACCAAGTTTGAACCTCTCAAAATTAAAGGCTTTCATGGCAGTGAATTTGGCCTGAGATTCTCTGAGAAGAGTGGCAAAGAGATCATGAAACCGGAGAGAGATGTGAGTATAGATTTTGAGATGGTGGTTTCGTGATTGGGCTTCTTGAAATCTCATGGCTTCTTCAGGGTATAGATCAACAAACTCTTGAGGAGTCAGACAGTGGCTCTTCTGAGAAACCACTTGAAGTTCAGAGATTGAGACCTGGGAGGTGTTGATCAAAGATGGAAGCCAGTGTTCAAAAGTAAATCCTGGCATGTTGTGGATTTCAAGAAAGGCTCTAATTTGAAGATATTCTCTGAATAGAGCCATGAACTGAGAAGAATGGTAGACAAAGGCATACCAAAAAGGAGGAAGGAGTAAAGCTGCTTTGTCTCCCAAATTGGGACCACGGGAAGCTGGTAATTGGAGACTGGGAACTATTTCAATGATTTGTAAATGGGTTTGCTGAGAGCCAGGTTTGGGAATAGTGGGCAGAGATGAATAAAACTGAGGAGGTTGGGTAGACAGGGTTATTGCTACCTCCTTGAGTGGCTTCGGTTGGTATTGCAAGGGGTAGATAGAAAAATTGATATCTTTGAAGTGTGGATCTACTGGGATGCTTGGCGAAGGCATATCGAGAGCAGAGGATGAGGGTGTTGTAGGAGTGATTTCTGGAGGGTTATCAACAGGAGGGGCCGGAGAGGTAGGTCTGGAAGAAGGAGAGGGACGGATAGGATGGCCATCTTTCACTAGCCTTCTCTTAACCTTTCTCTTAAAAGTGAGAGATTCAGAATCCTGAAGAGGTCTTTTTCCTAGGGGTCCCTTTTTCTCAACTGCTGCCATACCAGGCTGCTGATCAGCCACTGACTCCTGTTGCTGCTCCTGATGCTGCTCTTGGGTAGGTTGATAAACAACTAATTCTAGAGGAGGCTTGGGAGCTTGCTCATCCTTCTGCTGGGTTTCATCGGATTGCTGCTCTGGCTGCTCCTGCTGCTGAGATTCTAATTGCTGCTCTGGCTGCTCCTGCTGCTGCTGCTCTTGTTGCTGCTGCTCTTGTTGCTGTTCTACTGATAGGGGCTGCTGGTCAGCCTGGATCTCCTGATCCTTTTCTGCTACATGCTCAAGCTCTTGATCTTCAAGGACATGATCTTTAGGTTGATCTTGTTGGAGGGGCTCTTGAGCAGAGGTTGTTGTTTCTGGTTGCTGGTGCTGTGAGGGAGCAGGCCCTGATGGCATAGAAATGCCCTGCTGGCACACAAACTGAAGCATGAGATCCTTTATTTGCTTCACCTCATTAGCAAGACTGTCAAACTTGACATCTAACAACTCTACTTGCATGTGAATGATTGAGAGATTTTCTTGTTGAGACTTAACTATCTCAAGAATGGAGCTCAGACTGTTGCTACTCTCCCCCTGAGACCTTGGCCGGGTCTCAAACTGAGAAGGGGAGTAAGGAATCTCTCTCTCTTCGGAAATGTGTTCCATGGGTGTGACAGGAACATCTTCAGATAGAGGTCCTTTGCCTCTGAGATCTCTTAAAACTTCATTCACAGTCTCAGAAGGGGCAACTTGCTCATTGGGAGAGGAGGAGACTGGAATCTGAACTTCTTCTTGTTGAATTGATGGAGGAATAGATAGTTCAGGGGGTTGAACAGAGATCTCTGGAACAAGTGGGGCTGCCGATGCTTCAATGTGAATACTTGAAGAAGGAATGTCTTGAGTGAGCAGAGAGACCAAAGGTTCATCTGGATATACATCATGCTCACATTCTGGAACTGACTCCTTATACCATAAATTTTCCTTTTTGCTTATCAAGGAGTAGTGGCTTCTTCTAAGAGTGATGACCCCAATCCTTTCTTTAGTGCTCACAGGCACATCTCCAGATAGATCCACGGAAAACTTTTTGAAAATAAGGGTCAATAGAGAACCATATGGGAGAGAGTCTTGTAGGTCTTTTGCTGTTATCATTCTGTCCAAAATAACTGATGGGAGATTAACTTGATGCCTCTGAATAGCCCAAAAGAGTAGGTTTCCATCTCTAGCTGAGACTGAGGAGTGAGAACCTGCTCTAGGGGTTATGATGTTGGTGATGATGGAATGAATTAATCTCTTCTCAGCCGAAAGCTCATTTACTTGCAAGCCTCTCTTGCTCAGAGTTCCCAAACTCCCAATGATTCCTAATTTCTGTTTCTCCAGAGGAACAAACTCGCTGAGACAATGTCCTGAATTTGGACAGTTCAAAAGCTCCATAAGAAGTTCTTCGGAGATGGTTATCTTGACTCCTTTAACAAATCCCACAACAGTATTTCCGGATGAAATTTTCAAAGAAGCATAAAAAGATCGGAGTGCGCTGGCAACAAACGGTTCCGAAAGCTGACAAAGCCTGGTCCATCCCATAGCTGAGAGGGTCTCCTCTACCCAAGACAGACTTCCATTTAAATGAGAGAAATCAACGGACTTGCCGGGACAAATTGAAATCTTGGTAAGTCTTTGAAGTTGGTCAGGGGTGAGTTGGACAGAGTCCTGAGCCCTAGATGATGCCATCTAGACACAAAGACGAAACTTAGAAAAACTACAGAGGAGAGGAAGATGAACTTGAAAAGAGGTAAAGATCCTACCTTTTCTTCAAAGGGATGAGGTTTGGCAGAAGGCGCGAAGGGAGGAAGAAGACAGAGCAGTCGAGAAGAGGGAATTCAAACGGGTGTTTCCTTTTGGGAAAAAGAATTGTTTATATAAGGGTTGGACAAGAGCCGTCCCCTCATCTCTGGGTGAACGGTCACGATTCAGGGATGTGACGATTGAGATGTGAAGAGACACGCCTTAATTGGGTGTCAGTTACGGGAATTTGAATATTTGCGCCGTTTCAGGGTTTAAGTGAATCGATTTAGAGATTCGACTACATTAGTCGAATACCATACTTTTAACAGGAGTCGACTACCTTGACTCTTCGTGAGTCGAATAAATTAGTCGAACTAAGACGATTTTCAGGATATTTTTCTTCAGACAATACAAACAACAGAAAGTTTAAGCAGTCATCAATCAGGATTGCACATACCTATTTCTCTTCTAATAGATGTATATCTTTCTTCAGGAAAGGGCTTAGTAAAAATGTCTGCTAATTGATTTTCAGTTGAAACAAATTTCCTTTCAGATGTATATCCTTGTACAATTCATAAGGAGTTTTCTTCAAGATGGGTCTGATCATGCATCTGTTGATGATGTAGCAAGCTGTATTCACTGCTTCTGCCCAGAAGTACTTTGGTAGATTATATTCGTTGTTGTAAAGGTTCTCGCCATATCTAGCAGTGTTCTGTTCTTCCTTTCTGCTACACCATTTTGTTGCGGTGTTCTGGGAGCTGAAAAATTGTGTTCTATCCCATTTTCGACTCAAGTAGTAGGCATGATTCGACTACATGAACAAAGTGAATCGACTACAAAAGAGCGTTAGTCGAATGTAGTGACTTGGGAGTCAGGTTGAGTCGAAGTCATGAGCTGAATATAGTGGACATTCGACTGTATGAGTCGAAGACATGAGTCGAATACAGTGAATTTCTCGACTTTGAAAGAATCGAACTTGTTAGTCGAAAGCATTAGTCGATTTCAGTAGGCTATAGAGTGTGTGCCTTAAAAAAATTGAGCATTGAATCTGTCTAGAAATTTTTTGTGATATATCTATTATTATTATTATTTTTTGTTTTTTGGAAAATACTTGGTTAGGGAAAGTTGCTTTTAAAAATATATATATATATATATATATATATAAAGTTTTGTCATAGCAAAATCAATATTATTAGGGATAGTTGCTCAACAATACTTAATTTCCTGAAGTCTTGGAGGAAGTTGCTTCAACATAATTATCTCTAAACTATGATAATATCAGTTAAATGTTGAAGAAAAAAATAAAAGTTTTTATAAATTTTTTTTTTCACGCACATCATGTTATTCTTGATATCTTTTAAGTGATAACCGTAATGACCATTAATTATGTATATGTGTCACGTCCCTTCATTTAATATTTTCATAAATGACCACTAATTAATTTTTACATTGTGACGCCCCGAGTGCAGCGGAAAAACCCAGGTTGATTAAGAGGAACAACTTGCAGCTGGAAGGAAAAGGGACTATTAGGGACGGAGTAATTGCGACGGCTCAAGAAGTCGTCCCAAAAAAACCTTCTTGCGAGGTAGGCTGTGAGGGTGAATGCCCTGTTTACGTATATATTTTTTGTAAAGTATGGTAATGTATGTTTTTAAAAGGAGAAAAATAAAAGTAAAAAATACTTTGAGAGGTATATATATATATATATATCTTAATTTCCCCGAGGTAGGCTGGTAGCTACTACGAGGTTCCTAGGGTACGTAACCCATGGTGGTAAGTCTACCCCACCTATTTAGGTGGGGGACCAGACCTATTTAGGTGGGTTAGAGGGGGGTAACTTTTTTCTTAATTTGAAAAAAATTATCATAAAAATTTAAATATTATTTCATTATATTTTCCTCAATTTTTTTATTTTTTCACATGAAAATAAGTGGAGTCAAATTAAGATGATAGTTGACCCAAAAAAGTGGGTACCCATCTCCATCTCAAAATTAAGTAGCGGAATAAATGGAGTTTAACCCTCAGTGAAGGGTCTAACAACCAAAGTACGACAGTAGTCGCCGTGAGTTTGACGTATTGCCGCCGCTCCATCTTCGGATTGGACAACACACTGTCTCGCCGTGCCGCGTTGTTTTAAGGATCGGATCAGCGCTTGTCGATCTATTTAGCAAGGTTTCTTCCACGCAGATCGCCATTCTTCATGAAGCGTGGATTGTTGCCGGAGCCATCTTCCCATTCCCCGTCATCTTCCAGTTCTTCCAATCTGCCCCACTACAGGTAGGTATATATATATATATATATATATATATATATATAGATCAACATCTTCTTATAGATGGCCGCTGATGAAATTTGATGTCCGTTTTGCTATTCCCCCTTCTTCCACCTGATGTGTCTGCTCGTCATCTATTTTTGGGGTTTATAGGGTTCATCCACAGAAAGTTGCTTGCTACTGGGAAGTAAATGTTTGTGTTTCATTTACATGAAAAAACATGACATGAACATAACAAATGGGCCAGCATCTTTTTCCTAGCTTCTCTATTTCTTCCCTCAACAACTCTGGTTCGAAGAAAATGGAATTGATGTTACAAAAGATAGATTTTTTAATGTTTCTTACTATTTCCTTTCTTCCCTGCACACCACTGTTTGTTCCCTCAAAACTGGTGAATTCGCAGCAATGTCCTTTCGCAACGTTGGCATACAAAACTATTCACTCCTCATAAGGGGTGTCATGCATTTTTGAGTATCCTTGTCATTACAGAGACCCAATGTCCAATGAGGCTCGGCAACATTGGTGATGCAGATTATGTTAACATGCATGGGTCTACCTGCAGCTTGACTGATTCATTCCATATACAAACGAATGCAGTAGTGTAGCATTTTTTGTTATGAATTAGATTTCCAATGTTAAGGTCTCATTGAGTGTGTAGTCTTTAGAGTAAATGCCATTCATCTGCTGTGATAACAAATTGAAAAGTGTGCAGTAGGAGGCAATATTGTTTCGTCAGTACAATCTATACTTTCCTGGAACAAGTTACTCTATATGGTCCCTCACTCATGTGGTTCACTGCTTTGAATAAAAAAGATTTGTAGAAAGATGTATCATGTATAGCAGCGAGAATTTTTTTTTTCAGAAGATTACTTTTACTAGTTTGTCCATTGCAGTTAGACCGATATATTTTTGTAGGCATAAAATTGATCAAAAGCCTTTTTTTTGTAGCTTGCCCAAACCAGATCATAAGAAGCGACGTCTTATGGACGACATGTCAGCAGGAGGTTATTGTCCTAGAACTCTTGCCCTTATAAATAGTCATCCTAAGCATTTCGTCTTCATTGATTATGTAAATGTGTAAGCATGAATTCATAAAAATATAGGATGGTCCTCTACTATTTATTATGGTTATTGCATCCTACACAAGTCCATTTCCTCACTATATTCCCTTCCTTTTGGAACCAAAAACTCTATGGAAAGTGCAACGTGCAGGGGCTTCAGAAGGGCATGGGAGGAAACCCCGCTCTCCGAACTGGGATGCCCGAATGGATGAAATCCTGATTGATTTAATGTTGAAAGAAATGCAACGAATCAATTCCCCACCATTAAATTTCCACTCACACAGTTGGACTTTATTGTCCTCTGCATTCAATTCGGCATCGGGTTACTCCTTAACTGAAACTCAACTGAAGGATCACTGGAGAGTCATGAAGACAAAATACAAGTTGTACATGCAGTTGTTGAAGTTAAGTGGTTGGGGGTGGGATCCAATTAACAACATGCCAATACCCGGATATGATGGCGCATGGGAAGAGCTAATTAAGGTAACAATATTTTAAATCCTGTTTAGTACTATCTATTTTATTATAGTGGTTTAATCAGACCGCACTAACTTATGTCAACTGTTTTCTTATTAGGTTAATCCCAAATTCTCACAAATTTGTCGTAGATCTTTCCCTTTGTATAATGACATGCACATTCTTTGTGACAAACATATTGCCACTGGAGAGCATGCCGAACACATCAGCCGTAGATGTACACGGCCAAAAAGTAATGTCAATGCAACACTAGCACCAACAACAACGTCAATGAGTACTCTAATGAACCTGTCATGCCCATGTCTGTTGGCCAAGAAACTCAACCGACTGCAGGCCATTTCACTCCAACATCAATGAACAACACTCCCAGATCATTGAATAACATGCACTTCCGCTCTCCGAAGAGAAAGTCCACATCAATTGGCAATGAAGGACGTGGCAAAAGGATAGTTGTTGATGCTTTAAATAATCTAGTTGACGTAACCCGCGAAAGGAATGCGCTGATAATCAACTTGGTCGGTGATCGTGGGTCACTGAAAGAAAGTGATAGTTCCTCCCAGCGGAGGCCGGACGCGGAGGTTGTTCCTAGCATTGCGGATTGCTTAAGGGATTTAGAAAGCATTCCCGATCTCCCTCCAGATGTTTTCATCAAGTCCATGAACATCTTCACCGAGCCAAAGTTCAGATCCCTTTTCTCTGCAATGGCCGACAAACACAAGGTTGAATGGCTGACATGGATGACCAAAGATAAGCCATGACAAAGTGACACATGTTCCTCGTCGTTGTGGCATACTTCAGAGTTTAACTTTTTTTCGTTAACCACATTTATGTGTAATCTTCAGTTTACAATCAATGGACTTGCTGGTTACTAAAACAAGATAATGGGTAAGTACATGTGCTACGTTGTGTTGGGTGGATGTCATCCGGGAACTGATTATTCTTGGGATGAGTGTTTGGTTGAAGTCAATGGATTTGCATGGGCACGGTATAAGGGCTTCTACTCAATTGAGGAAGCGGAAGCTGCATTCCATGTTTACTTTAGGGTTCACCCATGTCATGTTAATCAAAAGTATATAGCATCTGCATCCACCAGCTACCCCTCCCACAGTGTCGGAAATGCAAGCCAAACGCATGTGCCGAAGCTGCCATTCATCAACTTCCTAATGTTACGCTTATTGATGGCTGAAATTATGGAATAACATTAAGACCTTCATCATTGACGTGTAATCGTACTACTTATGAATGTTTCTTTGTTTGCATGTGTACAGACCGGAACCTGATCTTGAATATATTGCAAGAAGATGAAGAAATATTCACTGAAGTGCTGAATGTAGTGGTAGAGGAAGTGGTAGAAGAAGTACAGCCAACCATACCAAGGCGAAGGATGAATTCATCAACACACACAGGGGAAATTTGGGTGCAAGAGGTTCTGAACGACCAAGAGGGAAGATGTATGAAAGTCTTTAGATTGCATCCTAATATGTTCATTAGTTTAGTTGACATTTTGGTGAGTAGGAGCCTAATAAAAGACTCCCAACATGTGAGTGCCAATGAACAACTGGCAATGTTCCTCTATGCTGTTGGCCATGGTGCTAGTTCTTCTGCATTGGTAGAACATTTTCAGCATAGCTCCCAAACTATTAGCCACTACGTGAACAAAGTGGCTTTTGCTTTAGCTTCGTTAAAGGAGGAATATATTTTACAGCCTACTCAAGTCGCCAAATGCCATCCACATATTTCGGAAGATGATAGATTTTTTCCCTATTTCAAGGTGATGTCAATGCACATCTTGTTTCACATTTTATCTGTACATGATCTAACTTCAATTGTATATTTTCTAGGATGCATTAGGTGCTATTGATGGCACTCACATTCCCGCAAATGTGCCAATTGAAGACCAACCACGTTTTCGGAATCGCAAACAGGCTGTAACACAAAATGTGATGGCCTGTGTGGGTTTTGATGGCTTATTTCAATATGCATGTGTCGGGTGGGAAGGCTCTGCGACAGATATGCAGGTGTTAAGATGGGCCTTAACACGAGGAGAGTTCGTTGTGCCAGCGGGTAAGTATTTCCTAGTTGATGGCGGATACGCTAACACTAGCTCTTTCCTTGCCCCCTATCGTGGCCACAGGTCCAATATTACAAGCTTTGAAGGGGAAGGAAATTGGCATTATGCTAACAAGCAAGAAAAATTCAACCACAGACATGCACAACTTCGAAACATTGTTGAACGGACTTTCGGTGTATTGAAGATGAGGTTCCAAACCCTCCGTGGGGGAAATATGTACCCCTTTGACACACAGAAGAAGATAGTGTTTGCATGTCTTGTGGTACATAACTACATCCGCCGTCAACAGGGGTGCAAGGACTTCTTCAATGCATTCTCTGATGATAATGAGTCCAATGAGGGGTGTATGCTTGAAGATGCACCAACTGGCTTGTGCCTTAATGCAACAGCATGGGAAGCTGGGGAGGCACTGAGGGAGGGGATTGCGAATGAACTGTGGCGTGCAGGCAATGTCGCATAGATGTTACATGTTCTTTTCTTGTGTGGTTGACTAATCATTTTTTCCCATTCTTACGTAGACAGTTAGTATTCCGTAGTTGGTTACCCTGTGGCGGATTGTTGTACCAAACATTCATCGTCAATAATTTGAATTTTTAGTTATGTTGTTCATTCACAAGTATTTACCAAGGTTTATGTAGTATGTTATTGTACATTGCTCAATGTCTCATGGAGTATGAAAGTTGCATCATTCCTATGATCAGGTATGATTCCCATCCATACCTTCCATTCTCACGAATTTGTGGAAGTTGCAGTAGCCAGTAGGTAGTGTTCGATGCTGAGACACTCAGTATGTCCATTCTCGGCGGGTACATATTCGAATAGACCAATTCACCCTGGGTTTGGAAGATCCACTCTTGATGGGTATAATCAAATATCTCTGCACACACAACAAAAGAGTTGGAGGGACATCTATAAATAGCCGTGTAATGTGCATTCATATGTAGTCACACAACTATGTAAAACACTTTTGTATATTATATTATTATTAGGTTATTTAGAATCATTTTTGTAAAATTTTCAATATATATTCTTTTTTTACTTTAATATATAAAAGTAGAAAATATAATGTCACTAATGAATTGAAAAGGTGAGGTCGACCCCAGAAGACCTGTGGGTCGACCCTATTTCGCAGTGCTAAAAAGCAACACGGAGGCGTCGACCCAAGAAGAAGTATGAGGTCGACCTCAAAACACAGGAGATTTGCTTTTCATTTGAGGTCGTCCTCAGTTGAAAGAAGTGGTCGACCTCATTTTCCAGTGTTGAAATGGGGTTATAATGGGTCGACCCAAGAAGAAGTATGAGGTCGACCCATGAAGAAATACGGGGTTGACTCCCCATATATACGAACCTTGATTTGAAGATACTCCACTCCATATAACACGATCATTTGCAGAGTGTTTTTCATGTACGCTTATCCCTTATTGTATTCGGAATCGAAAATGGCACTTTCCGCATCCATTTCCTATAAGAAAATCAGATACTTATCGAATCATTCTGAGAGGCGCAAGTCGATCAGATACTTATATATCGAATCGTTCTGAGAGGCAAGTCGATCAGATACTTATCGAATCATTACTGACAAAATCAATTGGTCTGAAATGATGGATGGATGCATTACCAGGAGGTCATGCTGATGGTGCTTCGATATTTTTTTTTCCCGCTTTAGATATGTATGGATTAATGTTTGGTCAATTATTTTCAGACTACTGATGTTCTTCGTACGAAGAATGAACCGGGATAACATTGGTTGGTCAATTATTTGTTAATTTGATTATGGAAGGGTTCTGATGGCATGCAATTTTGGTTCCAAGAATGTCACAAATTTTTGTAAAGACTTATGAGGAGTTGCTCAACAATTCTCCCCTTTTTGTTAATGACAAAAATCTTTAAATGGTAGCTGAAACAACTTTGCATTTTGTTTAACAAAATTTTGCATTTTGCATTTGGCAGAAACAACTTTGAAAAAGTAGCTACCCTATCTTTTCTCCCTTTTCTCCCCCTTTGTGGCATTAACATAAAGGAGAAACCAAGCACAAAGACAGGAGTTAAAAGAAAGCAGTAAATGCCATATATAAAAGGAATGTTTGAAGATTACACAACTTTAAAAAAAAATGTTTTTAAGTAGTGCTGGAGGAGGGAAGATAAAGAGTTTGTGGAATTTTAGCCAAGAAAGGCTCTATGAGTTGCCAAAGTTTCAACTCATTAGACTGGAAAGTGTGGTTAAACTTCGCAGCATCCACCTCATATTTGGGATTGTTGTAAGGTAATTTCCTGGCTGATTTGATGTGGCGCCTTCTGTAAAAAGATTGTTTGTTGGCGGCTTTGTCATGGTCCAAGTGACACCTGATGTGCAGAGGAGTGAACTTCTTGGTGGCTGCCAAAGTGAAGAACTCATGAAGAGTGATATTCCAATATAGCCCACTTGAGATCGCTGCATCCTTGGCCTGATAATAATGTACATACCTCTGTGCCCATTTGAGGCCAATGTGCTTTCTCAAATCTAGAAGACTCTTGGAGTGATAATCATTGAGGGGGAGTGCTAAAGTTCTACACTGAGCATGGTGTTCAGGGTAGGCTTTTTCCCATAGATGAGGAGGGAATCGTTCAGACTCAGCAAAGCTTATCTGAAGATCAAGAAGGTTATTCTGAAACTTGTGCATGTTCAAAAAAATGAACCTCTGAAAACTGAGCTTGGACTGATACTTTATCTTGAACCTTGTGGAGATTCTGATGAATCTGTTGAAGATGGTTTCACCAAAGGCACCTCTGTAGAAGATAGCTCCTACAAGGGGAGGATGAAGATTGGGCAAAAGATCTGCTTGCATAGAAGGGACCACTGGCCTTGGTCCGCTGAGGAGCAAATCATATTGGCCTTTGGAGACATCATGCAGACCGAGCTTGTACCTTTCAAAGTTGAAGGCTTTCATGGCAGTAAATTTGGCCTGAGAATCTCTAAGGAGAGCGCCAAAAATTACATGAAATTGAAGGGATAAATGAGTGTAGAGCTTGAGCTGGTGGTTCCTGGAATGAGCTTCCTGAAATCTCATGGCTTCCTCAGGATGGAGATGAACAAACTCTGGAGGAGTCAGATAATGACTCTTCTGAGAGACAGTTTGAAGATCAGAAATGGAAACCTGAGATGTTTTGATCAAAGATGGAAGCCAGTGTTCAAAAGTGAAACCTGGCATGTCATGAATCTCAAGAAAGGCCCTGATTTGAAGATATTCTCTAAATAGAGCCATGAATTCAGGGGAATGGTAGACAAAGGCATACCAGAAAGGAGGAAGAAGTAGAGCTGGTTTGTCTGCCATTTTAGGACCACGGGAAGCTGGAAGTCTGAGACTTGGAACCATATCAAGGATTTGTAAGTGAGGTTGCTGAGAACCTGGTTTGAGGGGCATAGCTGAATAAAAAGGTGGAGGTTGAGTGGACAGATTCATTGCAAAAGCCTTAAGAGGCTTGATTGGGTATTTTAAAGGATATGTGGAGAATTTGATATTTTTGAGAACTGGATCTACTGGGGGGCTAGATAGAGGTAGATCCTGGGAAATGATTGAACCAGAGGGAATACTTGAAGAGGTGGCTGGAGGAGTATCTTCTGGAGGATTGTCAGAAGGAGAGGCAGGTGAGGTAGGCCTGGAAGGAGAGGAAGAGATAGATCGGCCATCTTTGACTAGCCTTCTCTTAACCTTTCTCTTGAAGGTGTGAAGCTCGGAGGCCTGATGAGGTCTCTTTCCAAGAGATACACCTTCCTCAACTGCTGCTACTCCTGGCTGCTGATCAGCCTCTGATTCCTGCTGCTGTTCTTGATGCTGCTTTTGCTGGGGTTGATATTCAACCATTGCTAGGAGATCTTTGGGAGCATGCTCCTGCTCCTGTTGGAGGACATCTGATATGGGCTGCTGTTCAGCCGAAAACTCTTGATTCTGCTGTACTACTGGCTCAAGCTCTGGATCTTCAGGAATTTTCTCTTGGGTTGGTTCTTGGTGTTGTGGCTCTTGAGCAGTAGAAGCTGGTTCTTCTTGAGACTCAGAGGGAGCAGGCCCTGATGGCATGGAAGTGCCCTGATGGCACACTAACTGAAGTAAGAGTTCCTTCATCTGCTTGACCTCATCAGTAAAACTATCAAACTTGACATCTATGAGCTCGACTTGCATATGAAGAAGTGAGAGCTTCTCTTGATGTGATCTGACAAGCTCTAGAATGGTGCCAAGACTGCTGCTACTCTCCCCCTGAGACCTTGGCCGGGTCTCAAACTGAGAAGGGGAGAAAGAAGGCTCACTCTCTCTGAAAGTTTGTTCCATAGGTGGGACAGGAACATCTTCAGACATGATTCCCTTACCTCTGAGATTTCTTAAGTCTTCATGCATAGTTTCAGAGGGAGCATCTTGCTCATTGAGAGAGGAGGAGGCTGGAAGCTGTTCTTCAACTGGCTGAACTGGTGGAGGAGACTGTGCAAACACAACTGGATCTGCTGGGGCTTCAATCTGAATACCTGAGGTGGGAATATCTTGTGGAAGCACAGAGACTAGGGGCTCATCTGGATAAATTTCATGGTCACACTCCGGAACTGAATCTTTGTACCATAAGTTTTCTTTCTTGCTAACTAGGGAGTAGTGACCTCTTCTCAGACTAATGAGTCCAATTTTCTCTTTGGTGCTGATAGGCACTTCTCCAGATAGATCCACAGCAAATTTCTTAAAGATCAAAGTAAGCAGAGATCCATACGGAAGAGAATCTTGAAGGTCCTTGGCTGCTATCATTTTTTCTAAAATCACTGCTGGAAGGTTGACTCTAAGTTTCTGAATAGCCCAAAAGAGGAGATTCCCATCTCTGGCTGTGATGGAGGAATGGGAACCTGATCTAGGAGTTATGATATTAGAGATGATAGAATGCAGTAACCTTTTCTCTGCAGAAAGTTCATTCACTTGCAAACCCCTTTTGCTCAAGGTCCCCAAATTTCCAATAATCCCCAATTTTTGTTTCTCAAGGGGGATGAACTCACTAAGACAGTGTCCGGTGTTAGGACAGTCTAAAAGTTCTACAAGACATTCCTCAGAGATAGTGATTCTTACTCCTTTAACATATCCTACGACTGTATTTCCAGATGAAACTTTGAGAGAGGCATAGAATGCCCTTACAGCACTGGCTACGAGAGGTTCAGTGATCTGACACAGTTTGGTCCATCCCATCTCTGTGAGAGTTTCCTCCACCCAGGCTAGACTGCCACTCAAATGAGAGAATTCAACTGATTTGCTGGAACAGATAGGAATCTTGGCTAGTCTTTGGAGTTGGTCAGAGGTGAGTTGGACGGAGTCCTGAGCCCTAGGAGATGCCATCTAGACAGACAGATGAAAAGGAAACTTAGGAGATCCTTCAGAGGAGGATGAGATGTACCCGAAAGGGTTAGAAGATCCTACCTTTTTCGTGAAAGGATGAAGTTTAACAGAGAGCTCCTGAAGGTCCTTTGCCGGAGAGCAGAAAGGCGCGAAAAAGATAGAGCAGACTAGAGAGTTTTCGAACGGGTATTTTCTAACGGAGATGAGGGAGAGCTATATATAAGAGAGGGATAATGACCGTCGTTTCATGAAGGGATGTGATTTGAGTTACGAAGGGACACGCCTTTAATTTGATGTCAGTTACGAAGAAATTGAATATTTAGTCGTTTCAGAGTCATTAGGGGAGTTAATTTAGGAATTCAAATCCATTAGTCGAATACATAAGTTTTGACATGAATCGAATACCTTAACTTTTCATGAATCGATTACATGAATCGAATACCTTGATTTTTAACATGAATCGAATACATAAGTCGAACTTTGACGAAAATTTTTAGGGTATTGCTACACGGAATGTATAATTCAGTGAGATCATGGGCTTCCAACAGGAGTATTTTGGAGTCCATGACCATTATTTTGACTCCAAACCAGACTATTTTGGAGCCCAACATCTACAAAATTCAACAGCAATGGATATTGCCTGGTTTTAAGAACAGTACACACTTTTCAAGCATTGATCAATAAATCCTTTCATTGTAACAGTGGGAAAGAATTACACTTGACACACGTTCCAAAACATGACAAGTTTTGTGGCCAACTGCTTCGACATAAATAGAAATTGTGCAATACATTGCTAAGGATTGTCATCCCCCGGAGGAGTGGGACGACGGAGATTCTGATAATCATCATGAAGCCGCATCACTTCATATTCCATGGTATCTAATTGCCTCTGAATGTGTCCTTGATTTTCTTCAATTGCATTCATTCTATTGTTCAAGTGATCAAATTCGTATATGAGATTTCTTTGAAGTTGAGTGAATTGTTCGGCAAAGAATTCTTTCATATCTCCGGACGTTGGAACTTGAGATGTAGTAGGAATATCTGGATGAACTTCTTGACGAATGTCATCTTCTTCAGATGCTTCATCTGCACCGACATCCTCACCATCTTCTTCTCTGCCTTCATCTTCTTGCTGTTCATCTTCTTGTCCTTTTAGAGTCCTGTGGACTCTTCCATTGATCATTTTGTACCCCATCCTAGTTGCAGTGTTCATATCATATGCACTTCGGCTCTTGAGAGTTATGACCTTATTAGGAGTTAGTGATACTCGCAGAAACTTGATCACAGATGTGATAGGGCAAGCATACGGGATGGACCTTTTTGGATCATGGAAGCACTCATGTATGACATCGACCATCAACTCTGGGAGATTAATTTGCTCTTTCCGAAGAATGTGGTAGAACAATGTCCTATGTGCTTCATTCACTAGCTCCCTGCTTCCATCCTTTGGAAAGATGATAGTTGTCAACATATGATGTATCATTCTGTTCAAAGGAGGAAAGGTGTTTGCATTCAGTTTGGCTATCCTTTTCATCTCATCAAAGGGTTCGTTAGTCATCATTGTATATGTGACTGCAGGATCCACTTCGACAATGAGGACATCTACCCCATTATTTGGTATTTGTAGTGCTCTACTAAAAAGATTAGGAGTAATCTTAAAGGAGATACCCTGGACAGTAGTGTAAAGGTCATCTTCATGCATACCCAAATTGTTGTAAAACTCCAAAACTGCTGATGGAGAATAAGACTTCTGAGACCTCATAAATCCAACCCAGCCTTGTTCTTCAAATAGTGTACTCAACCCGGGAAACATTTTTTCCAAGCAAGGAAAATTCACATACCGAGGTTGTATGATCTTCTTGAACACGCCCTTGACATTCAACATATTGATGTTTGTTGGAACATTCAACTCTGGGAGTCTGTCATCCCTATACTTTGATCGGCGCTCAGCAGGGGCTCTTGAACTTTGACTTTCTCCTTCAACGCTCTGCTTCCCAACAGTCGTGCGTTTTCCCCGGCCCCTGGAACTCATTCTGGAAATAGAAGACGAAATGCAATTTAGGAATGCGTGTGCCGACAACTCTGGTTTTTTCGCCCAGGAGAGAAGAACCTGGACTTTAGGGTAGAATACGGCGGCAGTTGCAGGAACGAGGGGAGGTGATAGGGTTTGTCGACAACTAGGGTTTGCTTCTTTGGAATAGAACCGCCACAACCAAACCGGGAGAGAACGTGAACCGCCGGTTCACATTCCAAGGCAGAACAGAGTTCCGGTTGTGGGCAACTGACAGTCATCTGTCGACAACAAGCATTCGTCTGTCGACAACCATTACAAATTGCTGAACATCTTGAGTCTAACTATGTATATTAGAGTCCATTTCAACTATTTTGACACCCAACATAGTATTTCGGAGCCCAACTGGTCAGCGTAAATTTTGTTCAGGCAATACGAACCTGTCGACAGCTGTAATGCTAGTTGTCGACAGATATACCTGTCAGAAAAGAGACAGTTCGGGAAAGAGTCTACCTGTCGACAGCAGAGAAGTTGGCTGTCGACAGATGCTGATCTTGGAGTCCAACTATCTATATTGGAGTCCATGTCTACTATTTTGACTCCCAACAGGAGTATTTTGGAGCCCATTGGGTGAGAGCACATCACCATTGCAGCTGGAGGTTGCTGTACTAACTGTTATTGGATTAAGCACCAATTGGAAGTTGCTGTACTAACTGGCGTTTAGATTATGGTCATTATAGTGTATTGAGGTTACAGTTCGAGCAGTACATCGTTCCTTTAGCTTTGACCGCACACCTACAACTACATTATTACAGTATACGTACAAACCTGATACAATAGCTGCATATTATCATTACAGTATGCATGATAGGAGGTTACAGTTCGAGAACTAAACCTACAACTACATTATTACATTAATAGTTTCCTGTGTTACAGTATGTGCCCTTCTTCATTACAGTGTCCATGCTATGGGGTTACAGTTCCAGCAGTACAGCTTGACCGCTTCGGAGGAACTTGTTAGTATTACAGTACACGCATCATAGAGAGGACATACAAGCCCAGAAGACTGCATAAAAGGAAAATATATGTATATTCCATAAACAAGCACTGTTACATGTAGAGAGTTCATGTTCAACAGCTTGACCGCTTCGGAGGAACCTGTTAGTATTACAGTACACGCATCATAGAGAGCACATACAAGCCCACAGAAGACTGCATAAAAGGAAAATATATGTATATTCCATAAACAAGCACTGTTACAATCTAAACGCCGTATCCCCATAGCATGGACACTGGAATGAAATGGAGGGGAGGGGACAAATAAGGACAGCAGAGATAGGAGGGGAGGGGAGGAATAAGAAGGACAGCAGAGAAGGGAGGGGAGGGGAGGGGAGGAATAAGGACAGCTACAGAGAAGGGAGGGGAGGAATAAGGACAGCAGAGAAGGGAGGGGAGGGGAGGAGGAGGAACGGGCCGGGATGGGAGGGGAGGGGAGGGGAGGAGAAGGAAGTGACCGGGATGGGAGGGGAGGTGAGGAGAAGGAAGGGATGGGAGGAGAGGGGAGGAGGAGGAGGAGGAACGGGTCGGGGAGGGAGACATTCTAAACTCCCTAACCCGATTACTCGGTGGACGAGGGAGGGGAGGAATAGGCAGGGGAAGGACGAGAGGAAGGTGAGGAACAGATGTGTTCTGCCCTAGGGCCGATGTCAGGGAGGATGTTGGTGAGGCCCTTGTGGTGGTACAGCCGAGAGGCTTTCTGTAAAGCCATCGTCCACCCAACGTAAAAACCGTTCCAGTAGTCGGGACTGTACGTCTCCGGGAAAGGTAGAGCCGGGGGAGCCGGGGGAGCCGGGGGCGACGGTGGCACCGGTGAGGCAGGTGCCTTGCCATACCTCTGGGGAGCACGGTTAGATGAAGACATCTGCGAATAAAGAGGAAGAAGACGAGCAAGAAATATAGTCAGAACAAGAGCGTTAGAAGCTTGTGATGAAGGATAGGTATGACAGGGGGTTCCTTTTATAGTGTAAAGAACGGTCCTCCCAACGCTCTTTGTATGCTGTTATTGATTGCTGTAACACTTATCCGCACGCTATGTAACTTCCCATCGTTCAGAGTTCACGGGCCATCGAAGCGTCAGCGTCGTTTGGGGAACAGGCGATGGAAAAAAGTAGAAGGCTCTGACATGGCGTGTGCCGACAACTCTGGTTTTTTCGCCCAGGAGAGAAGAACCTGGACTTTAGGGTAGAATACGGGGGCAGTTGCAGGAACGAGGGGAGGTGATAGGGTTTGTCGACAACTAGGGTTTGCTTCTTTGGAATAGAACCGCCACAACCAAACCGGGAGAGAACGTGAACCGCCGGTTCACATTCCAAGGCAGAACAGAGTTCTGGTTGTCATCAACTGACAGACATCTGTCGACCACCTGCTTTTGTCTGTCGACAACAATCAAAAACTGGTGAAGACTTGGCGTCCAACTGGATATATTGGAGTCCAGGACAAGTATTTTGGCTCCTAACAAAACTATTTTGGAGCCCAACAGCTCAGACTGCATCACCATTGGAGTTCATGATGAACTTTTTTTTTTGTCTAATGATCTTATGATGACCCTTCCTTTGGCAACATCTTCGTACCAAGAATGTCACAAATATTTTTTAACATTTCATTTATTAAAAATAAATCATAATATTACAAAAACCGATGAAGTTAAAGAAGACTGGGTAGTTTGGACATAACTGCTCAAGTCTTGGCGTCCAACTGCATATATTGGAGTCCAGGACCAGTATTTTAGCTCCTAACAAAACTATTTTGGAGCCCAACTGATCAGACTGCATCACCATTGGAGTTCATGATGAACTTTTTTTTTTGATCTAATGATCTTATAATGATGACCCTTCCTTTGGCAACATCTTCGTACCAAGAATGTCACAAATATTTTTTAACATTTCATTTATTAAAAATAATTCATAATATTACAAAAACCGATGAAGTTAAAGAAGACTGGGTAGTTTGGACAAAACTGCTCAAGTCTTGGCGTCCAACTGCATATATTGGAGTCCAGGACAGTATTTTAGCTCCTAACAAAACTATTTTGGAGCCCAACTGATCAGACTGCATCACCATTGGAGTTCATGATGAACTTTTTTTTTTGATCTAATGATCTTATAATGATGACCCTTCCTTTGGCAACATCTTCGTACCAAGAATGTCACAAATATTTTTTAACATTTCATTTATTAAAAATAATTCATAATATTACAAAAATCGATGAAGTTAAAGAAGACTGGGTAGTTTGGACACCAACTGCTCAAGTCTTGGCGTCCAACTGCATATATTGGAGTCCAGGACCAGTATTTTAGCTCCTAACAAAACTATTTTGGAGCCCAACTGATCAGACTGCATCACCATTGGAGTTCATGATGAACTTTTTTTTTTTGATCTAATGATCTTATGATGACCCTTCCTTTGGCAACATCTTCGTACCAAGAATGTCACAAATATTTTTTAACATTTCATTTATTAAAAATAATTCATAATATTACAAAACCGATGAAGTTAAAGAAGACTGGGTAGTTTGGACACCAACTGCTCAACTCTTGGCGTCCAACTGCATATATTGGAGTCCAGGACCAGTATTTTAGCTCCTAACAAGACTATTTTGGAGCCCAACTGATAAGACTGCATCACCATTGGAGTTCATGATGAACTTTTTTTTTTGGTCTAATGATCTTATGATGACCTTTCCTTTGGCAACATCTTCGTACCAAGAATGTCACAAATATTTTTTAACATTTCATTTATTAAAAATAATTCATAATATTACAAAAATCGATGAAGTTAAAGAAGACTGGGTAGTTTGGACAAAACTGCTCAAGTCTTGGCGTCCAACTGCATATATTGGAGTCCAGGACCAGTATTTTAGCTCCTAACAAAACTATTTTGGAGCCCAACTGCTCAGACTGCATCACCATTGGAGTTCATGATGAACTTTTTTTTTTGATCTAATGATCTTATAATGATGACCCTTCCTTTGGCAACATCTTCGTACCAAGAATGTCACAAATATTTTTTAACATTTCATTTATTAAAAATAATTCATAATATTACAAAAACCGATGAAGTTAAAGAAGACTGGGTAGTTTGGACAAACTGCTCAAGTCTTGGCGTCCAACTGCATATATTGGAGTCCAGGACCAGTATTTTAGCTCCTAACAAAACTATTTTGGAGCCCAACTGCTCAGACTGCATCACCATTGGAGTTCATGATGAACTTTTTTTTTTTGATCTAATGATCTATATGATGACCCTTCCTTTGGCAACATCTTCGTACCAAGAATGTCACAAATATTTTTTAACATTTCATTTATTAAAAATAATTCATAATATTACAAAAACCGATGAAGTTAAAGAAGACTGGGTAGTTTGTACACCAACTGCTCAAGTCTTGGCGTCCAACTGCATATATTGGAGTCCAGTACCAGTATTTTGGCTCCTAACAAACTATTTTGATGCCCAACTAATCAGCCTGCATCACCATTGGAGTTCATGATGAACTTTTTTTTTTGATCTAATGATCTTATGATGACCCTTCCTTTGGCAACATCTTCGTACCAAGAATGTCACAAATATTACAAAACTCGATGAATTTAAAGAAGACTGGGTAGTTTGGACACCAACTGCTCAACTCATGGCGTCCAACTGGATATATTGGAGTCCAGGACAAGTATTTTAGCTCCTAACAGGATTATTTTGGAGCCCAACTGATAAGACTGCATCACCATTGGAGTTCATGATGAACTTTTTTTTTTTGGTCTAATGATCTTATGATGACCTTTCCTTTCAAATATTTTTTAACATTTCATTTATTAAAAATAATTCATAATATTACAAAAACCGATGAAGTTAAAGAAGACATGGTAGTTTGTACACCAACTGCTCAAGTCTTGGGTCCAACTGCATATATTGGAGTACAGGACCAGTATTTTGGCTCCTAACAAAACTATTTTGGAGCCCAACTGATCAGACTGCATCACCATTGAGTTCATGATGAACTTTTTTTTTTTGATCTAATGATCTTATGATGACCCTTCCTTTGGCAACATCTTCGTACCAAGAATGTCACAAATATTTTTTAATATTTTATTTATTAAAAATAATTCATAATATTACAAAACTCGATGAAGTTAAAGAAGACTGGGTAGTTTGGACACCAACTGCTCAACTCTTGGCGTCCAACTGCATATATTGGAGTCCAGGACCAGTATTTTAGCTCCTAACAAGACTATTTTGGAGCCCAACTGATCAGACTGCATCACCATTGGAGTTCATGATGAACTTTTTTTTTTTGGTCTAATGATCTTATGATGACCCTTCCTTTGGCAACATCTTCGTACCAAGAATGTCACAAATATTTTTTAACATTTCATTTATTAAAAATAATTCATAATATTACAAAAACCGATGAAGTTAAAGAAGACTGGGTAGTTTGGACACCAACTGCTCAACTCTTGGCGTCCAACTGCATATATTGGATTCCAGGACCAGTATTTTAGCTCCCAACATGACTATTTTGGAGCCCAACTGATGGCTGACCAATTACATGGACTCAGCATATCCTGTCGACAACCACAAACCGGTTGTCGACAACTAATGGCCACCCTGAAGAATATGTTTGTGGGTGGAAGAGCACATGTCGACAGTCGACCACTGCTTGTCGACATCCTCTGAGTGTTTTTGCATTTTGAAGTCTAAGTATGCCATTTTGACTCCATACTCTTGTATGTTGGAGTGCAACTTATTTACATACAACTACCTCGGATGGAGTTCAATTTTCCTGGAGCCCAATTTCTGCAACAATTACACCACTGCACATACAAACCATGAAGGTAAAATCAATGGACCTCAAGGCTGCACGGTTTGGTTCCAATTTCCTGGAGCCCATTTTCTAAACATACAGCACATATCACTGAACATACAGCCAAACCCAAAATTGGATACCACCTGTGGAACACTTCCTGGAGGGCCTTCACATATAATTGTCATATACATATGTGTGCATGTAATTTCAAAAGCATCCTTTTACAACCTCATTCCCACACAGACAAAGAAGGAAAATGTAACAACACCATTCATACATTGTTCATAAATTGTTCATACATTGTTTAAATACATTGACAGAAAATCACAAGCTAGTAGTAGCCGAAATTTTTTTACATCATTGTCAGAGAAATCCCAACATAATTCCCGCTTCCTTGTTAAGTGGTCTACATACATGAAAATGTACATAGCGCAATTCATGCTAGAGCTTGGTTGTTGAGGACATAGTTCATCAAATATTAACTGAAATTCATCAGCATTTGTGTAGCCTTCATATCCAAGATATGCGTTAAGAATTGGTTCCTGTGAACAATAAAACAAAGAATGTAAATTATTCCTGATGTTTATAACCGACTGCAAAGTGCAAAGTTAGTTGGGCATACCCAATTCCTAGCGCATGTGTCATAAGTTGCATGTCCTCTGCAGGAATTGTATACTACGATGAGACGTTGCTCCGGTTGTAGACTAAGAAGGAACCAATGGCTCGATACATGGACAACAAAGAAAAGGAATTGAAAATCTGATATTGGGCAACCTAATTTTTCATGCCCGAAGCAAGTATGCAGTTTGTGGCCCCTGTCATCATTAGAGCCATCTGTAAGCATAATCCATGATCCCATAATGGTTCCAAGGAATTCCCATCGGTGATAGGAATTTGGGACAATGGTTTCCTGCTCTCTTTGTCTGTCTTTCATAGCATGTAAGACAATGTCAATAACCTGCAACCACCAAAAATAATATAAAAGAAGACATTAGGAAAATTAATGGACAATGTAATTGAAGGTACTGTTCGTGCAATGGGCAGTATTTACCTCATCATCCGTCATATTGCCCCATAGTATATCCCAAATATGTGACCACTTCAACGAACAATTATTAGTGAAGGTCAACACAGTGTGTCTGAAATGCATGACAATCAAGAAATGAAGTACATTTTATATTATGAAAGTAGAAGACAATAACAATAAATAAATTGTATTGTCCGAGAAGTTATTTACTTGTGGTCGACATATCCTTCCTGGGCAAGGAAGGCCTCGACTAATGCTGTCTGGCTCTCATTGGCTTCAGATTTCCATGTCCATTGCTTATAAAACCTCATAAGCTTGCTCATTGCCTCCAACGTAAATCGTGTAAAGATAAGTTAGAAAACAAAGAAATATAAATGTCTAATGCAGAACATCAAAGAATATAGTTTGCAACTGTACCTTCTTCCCTTTCTTTTTTTTTGGAGCCTTATCCAGCCTTTTGAATGGTGATTGGTCATATATTCCAGGCTGTCGATCGTCCCGACACTTGATATTCTTTACTAGGGACGTCGGGCTAAGAAGTACGGTGGTAGAGACCGCACTTACTGGATCTGGTGCAATAATCTCCTGATCCACGATCAGAGCAAATGCATTTGCATCACCATATTTGGGGGATGCAAGGGCAGGGGCAGGAGTGATTGATTGTGGGGTGGAGATAAATTTCTCTGCATCTGTGCCAACTATAGGTTGGTCTTGTGGCATAGAGCTTGATCTTATCAACTTCTCCATTTTGTTGAACCCCATGGTGACAGCAGTTGTAAATGCTTCAATCTGGGCTTCATTAGACGACTTAGCCTGCTGAAGCCTTTCAGGGAGCAACTTGATTTCATCCCCAATACCTTGAAGAAGGGCCATAATCTCAGGATGGGGGGGAGCAGCCACACCCTCAGTTTGTAGATGCATTTTTTCCTGGCTAACACATGTAGTGATTGTCTTCTCCTTTGTTCCTACCTTCAACCGCTTAATTATCTGTAAGCATCAATTTTCATAAATGTCAGGATCAGATTATTACATAAATTTAAAATAAAAACCTTCCATTTGTGGATTACCTGCTGCCCCTGTAGAGAATCAATGGAGAATGATAGCTTCTTGTCCAAAACAGATCCCCATCTAAATAGACGGGGAATTGCTTCTCGGTCAATCGGTTGCCGCAATCTTGTGTGCTCTAAGAACCACACCTGCATGGATCATTGGTTTATTTACATACATAGATCCCAGAATGATGGAAGAATGTATAAATGTTTTATAAAAACTTACAGCCAGAGCAGCCGAACAGCCAAAAATGTTGGCACTGCCATGCTCTCTCCCACCTATCCTTCTCTTGGGAGTTGTGGTCCGACCAGATCTCTTCTCACGGACTATAGTAACAAAGTGATCAAATTTGTGCAATGTCATTTCTGTGACTGCAGCCGCCCAATTATAACGGCCAATCTCGTCAATATTGTCCAAACAAATAAGCATTTGTGGTGGACAACATGGGGAAGACCGTGGGCATAGGAAAGTGGATAATAGCAAAACTATCCAAAGTCGTGCTGTGTCGTCAACATCACAAGCATCATCCGATTGTACCAGTTGTCGGATAAGTTTTGTAACCACCTTCCGATCAAAAGTTAGCTTCGCCCCAAATCGGTGGTGCAACTTTGACAACTTAATTGGTGAATAATAATGTGGGACCCTCTGCCCACAGCAAGGCAAACCCAAAATCAGGGCGACATCTTCAACAGTAAATGTCAGAGTTTTATCGCCTATCTGAAAATTACTTGCACCCTTATAGGTATGAGCAATCTCCTCTATAAGAGTCATCTTGAATATGGCTCGATGATTACTGTCAACAAAAGGAGCAAACGGGGTTGTCCTCAAAATGGCCCTATGGCAATCACGAAACCCCAATTGATCTCTCTCCTTGACATAGTTCTCCAAGGAGCAGATGCCTTTCAAAGCATTTTTAAACTCTGTAGGAAATTTCAAGAAATTTGTTAGGTTCCATGTTAACAATAAAATGTAAACCAGGCTATTGAAGTGATGAAGAAGAAAATATAAGCTCTAAACTGATCAGGTACATGGGCTTCAAAGTGCTCATACTTCCTAAAACATGGCACCAAGAAGTACAAAACCCCATAGACATACCAAATTAACGGACCATCTTCTAAAATAAATTTCGAAATAAATCTTAATACGTGAACTGTCCATGAACTTGGGGCTGAAAATTAATTAACATAACATGCTTATGCCATGTCAAAAAGAAAAACAGGGGATCCAATCTTAATATTGAAATGATCTTGTAGAAAATTTGAGCTCCAGTCTATAGGCTGTAAAATTTACTATCAGGCTACGTAATAGGAAACATTCTCTTTAGTTAAAATTTATTACATGTCAAATTAACGGGCCATGCCAAATGAAATTAAAATTATTCTAGATATGTGAAGAGTGATGACGTCAAGTTTACCAAAGAGAAAGAGTGATGTAAGTAATCTTGTTGACATGAAAATGTGGTGCGAAATAATTTTTTGAAAATTTATAAATATGTGAAGAATGCACAAATAATAAGAATTTGAAACATGTACACACAAATTGTAGGAATGCAAACAATCCTCTAGAGGCTCTTTTTTATCAAACATGAGCCTGGAAACTTTCCCTAAAATGAAATGACGAACTGTAGGAAAACCGGTGAAACATCCCAATTTAACAAGCCATGCCAAATGAAATATGAAATAATTTTGTATATGTGAAGAATGCTCAAAATTGGGGAGTCCAAAATACTTAACATGCTTATGTCATGTAAAAAAAATGGATACATACAATCTACATTCAGTTTTTTTTTTTAAAAGATGAGATTTAGAAAACACAAATCTTGAGAGGCAAACGCAAAAATTAGGGTTCTTGAGAGCGCACCATTCTTCTTTCTCTGTGCCCCAGAAGCCTTTCTCTGCGTACTCTGGCACTTCGCCCCATCGTCTGATGAACTCGAAGTTGATGGCGCACTGTCATCGTCGTCCGTTCTTTTTTCCGGAAGCGCCTTCGACCGCATGCTGGAACTCTCCATTGCCGGACAGCACTGGTTCTCTGCTAATTCTCGATTTTGGATGTGCACACAGGATCGCTCTGGTTGATCTCGTCCGTGAATGTTCGCGAGCAAGCAAATTCGCGGTTTCGGAAGTGCAGAGGAAGCTGTGATGGTGAGGGGAGGGCGAACGCGGGAAAGAGGTGAGAGAGGGTAATTTGGGAACCGGCGTTTGAAGTGGGATTTGACTTTGGCATCATGACATGGGTCATGTTACCGAAGCGGAGTGGGGTGGCGGTGACAGTGCGTCTTTTCGCGCTGGCGTGGCGGGCTCAGCAGCGGCGTGGAGAGCGCTGTGCTGACATGGCGCGGACCATTGAAGCGGTAAGACGTGGACGAATGGCGCATCGGAAGTGCAGGAAGACGTGGCTTTGTGCACTTTCCGAAAGTGCACAAAGCCTTTCTCATGTCGCAAACCCTGGGACAGATTAAGAGCTTGTAGGAGGATGAATCTATGGAAGGATAGTTTCAATAGATGCTTGATCTTTAACCTGGTGAGCAGCCACGTGGCAACAGCAGAGGAACTCAAATTCCCTCCAAAACTATCAAATACCTCTCCTTCACCTCTCCTTCCTCAATCCTTTATGGATCTATTAAGCAGACAACTGTTAATAAATAATCTTGGTAAATCTTGCAACTCCATTTTTCAAAAAAGTTGCAATTTTATGCGACCTGAAGTTTTAGTAACCATAATCTTGGTAAATCTTTCAAAATATAATAGTACATACTTTTTTAATTTTAAAAAATCTGTTCACTCCAGTATCAACAATGGCGTGAACAGACTGGGTACTATACAAACAGAAATCACCTGCAAAAGTTGACATAATTTTACTGCGCCAAAGTGAGGCAACAATAAATACACTTATTAATATAAAAAATATTTATATATTAAAACAACTAACTATGTTAACTATTTTAGATATTATTATTTATTAAAATTTAAATATTTAAAAACTTTCCGTGCATCGCATGGGCAAAGAACTAGTATAATATATTTGTGGGTATAATCTAATTATTAGAATAATTTTAAAAAATAAATAAGGGAAGAAAGTCTGTTTAAATAAAAGAAAATATCTATCTTGACCACCTCCAGATGGCTGGAGAGTGATGTATGTAAAGGGGATAAGTGGATTCGGAGGCAAGAAGCCTTCCTACGTCCACGGCCACAGCAGCTAATACTTCTTCTGCAAGAAAAACACACACATACAAAGACTAGGAGGAAGGGGCGCCCCAATCGAGACACACAAGGGCAAAAGTGTCCTGCCTCTGAAACGCCTCAGAACTGCACAGTCATGTCCTGGTAAGAGGGAGTCGCATGCTTCATATTTGACATTCAACTGCATGAGTCGAATCATTCACATCTGACATTCGACTGCATGAGTCGAATCATTCACATCTGACATTCGACTGCATGAGTCGAATCATTCAATCGACTCCTTCATTCTGACTTCGGCTATGGCGGTCGAATGCTGAGTAGTTCAACAACTAGCTCTCTTCGCGTTTTCTACAGTTAATTGAATGAACAGAGTTTGCACATACAAGATAACAACATGCACGAAAGGATAACTTATATTATATCGGATAGGCCAGAAAGAAGGCCGTTACAAAAACTCCCCAAAGTCGCTAATCCGACCCTGGAGAGGCGGGAGGAGAGGAGGAACGGGCAGGGGAGGAAGGGGAGGAACAGAGAAGTTCAGCTTTAGGGCCGATCTCAGGCTGGATGTTCGTGAGGCCCTTGAGGTCGTAGAAGCGTTGGGCCTTCTGTAGAGCCATCGACCAGCCGAGGTAGTAGCCTTCCCAAAAGTCGGCGGTGAACTTGGATGGCGGTGGAGACGCTGGCGCCGGGGAAGAGGGCGACTCTGGCGGTGGTGCAGCAACTGCCTTGCCTTTACCCTGGGTAGACATCTCCAAATTAGTAGACGAGGAAAGGAGAATGAAGAAGTCTGTTCAGAAGCTTGGTTAATTTGGAGGCCCCCGGGTTCCTTTTATAGTGCTAGTGATGTCTTGCGCCTCGAAGTCTTGCGCCTCGAAAGGATTAGAAGCAAAAGGCAAAAACAAAAGGAAGAATTCGAACGGACGGATGTCAGAATGTTTTTAATGGTGAAGCAGGGTTCGAAGAGACGCAAGTGTAATGACCGCTTCGAAACCGCTGCCGTTTGACCAAATATCTCTAGCGTTTGGGAACCGTCCATGAAAAAGTGGAAAATTTGAAAGTCGATTTCCACATGTTTCTGACATTTGTGGAGATTGTTCTGATGTGTCATAGAAAAATAAGGTGAACTATTTGGCAACAGACTCCAGGCATCCCGTTTTTGGGAATAAAAAAACTATTGTTTTAATATAAACATAAATTTATCCCATCTACCTGCCATGTTAAACTTTTAAAGAGAGACAATTAATT
Source organism: Colocasia esculenta (assembly GCA_014218235.1). Lineage (NCBI taxonomy): Eukaryota > Viridiplantae > Streptophyta > Magnoliopsida > Alismatales > Araceae > Colocasia > Colocasia esculenta. Next base: position 104,414,312 of record CM024766.1, read on the forward strand.
TTTAATCTCCAAAATCGGCTACAACCCTTCACTCTTGACATTTGATGGAACGGAGAGAGAGAAAAAATTGTCTATCTCTTTCCCCAACCTAAAAAGCGCTTTGCGCAAATGCCGATAGTTCCTTCATTTGGAAACCAGAACAGGATATGTCTGCTAATTGGAGGTAAAATCCGGCGTACGTACACAAGTGCAGGGGCGACGGCGGTTATGAATCTTGTGATGTGATCGGCGGATCAACCTTGCCTAATGTCCCGCGCGGCGCTGACTGCTTTGACAAAACATATCTATACAACCCACTGCCAGCTTCAGCTGGATCTTCGCGATTGGCCCAACTGAAAACCTGCTAGTACTCAAGGCTTGTGATTTCGTAAGTTCACAGTCGTTATGATGGGTCGACCCCATTATCCAGTGTTGAAATGGGGTTATGATAGGTCGACCCATCTATCTATCTATCTTATCTATCTTATACTACTAAAACACAGTTTTAGCTGGACACGTGCCTGCACCAGAGGACTCTGCAGCAGTTTTTTTTTTTTTTTTCAGAATAAGAGAACCTGGAAACCTATAATATATATATATATTTTTGAAATGGGGGCGGCTACCCATAAGGCAGGTCGCCCGCCTGTTTTCAAACAGGCGGGCAGGAGGGAGGCCCACGCCCGCCCCCTTTAAAAAAATATTAAAATTTTTTAACTTTTAAACTTTTAAAAAAGTTTATAAGTTCTTGATTTTTTAAATTTTTTTATAATTATACCCCGTGCAATGCACGGGAGCAGAACTAGTTAAGATATTAATATGCACTTGAAAAATGTTTTGCTTGCTGCACATGTGCACTTCACCACTTCAACAAAGATGTCTGATGAAATTATATAGGATGATTTAAATTATCCTTAAACAATCATGTATTTACACTAACATATTAATATGCATGTGTAATCAAACTGAAATCTAATATTCAGAAATCATTGAATTGTTCTCCAACATATAAACGTACATGTACGAAAACAATATATATATATATATACATATATACCATATAACGATGAAGACTAGGGTGGTTGGCAAGCAGATAGAGAAGCCTGAAATTTCCAGCGCCGACCAAGACTTGCAATTCTTCCGCATCTCTTGATGATTGCCCCGTATAAAATCCTGCTCTTTGGCCATAGATTGAATCATTGATGAAGCATATCATTGCGGTCTTGCTGTCCCTTGAGAATAGAAACATCGGACTGAAGCTCTTCATAATGAGTATGCAAGGATTGAACGCGATTGTCCAAAGTTACAAAGCGATTCTCCAAAGAGTCAAAACGAGCAGTCATATTGGTATTGAGGGTTTCAATCATCTGAGTCACCTGGTCTATGAGAGGAGCAGGAGGTCTGGAGGAGCCTGGACTAAACACATTTGCGTCATCACCATCTTCATCAGGTTGGAGGTCCTGCACTTTGTAAGGAGACCGAGTGCCCGTGCGGATGAAAGATCCATTTTCAATAGTCATCCTCATACGTGCTAGAGTATTCCATCAATCACATCATACATTGTCAAATTTTGGTAATCTTCGCCAGCAAAATTGACTTGAATTTCTTCAAGATGCGGGTAATAAGCATACCAAATAGAAGTATACGCTTAGCCGTGCCTACTACATCCCGCATGGTGTTCAATGTGATATTTGGTAGGTCCACAGGAGTGCCATTTATAAGTCCTAGAATTAAAAGGATATGGTCATCGGTGACTCCATCCATGCTACCAGTCCTTGGAATGAGAATAGAGCAAACAATCTTGTGAAGAAACCGATGGTAGGCCGGAAAAGAGTGGCATTCACACGCTCAAATAGTTTGTTCCCAATCTCAGTTCCCAATACTCTTTCATAACCTTCCCGACGATTTTCTAATCGATCGGCATATTAAACCCGCGCTTATATGGAATACGCATCACTTCCGAAAGCATTGAAACTCTGAGAGGGATATGGATCCCTTTCACGTAAGTACTAAGATTCTTGTCCTCATCTTCCTCCAAATTTGCATAAAAGAGACTAACTAAGTGAGGGTAAACCACTTGATTCATGGTGACATAATGTCCCCATCCCAATGTCTCAAACAGGCAAGCAAGATCTACCCCATTACTTTTAAAGAAGTCAAAGTCAATCCTTTTCCAAAATGCACCTTCCTACGTGATATATCGGTGGTGAAGAGATCAAATGCCTTGACACTACGAAACTTATTACCGTCAAAGCTTCTATTTGGGGCGCCACTGCTGCCTCGAGATCTCTTGGGAGTTTGATCATCACCAGCCACTGCCACTGCCTTTCCCTTGTCACCACGCCGGGGAGGAGCCATCTGATGAAGTGAGAGTTTGGTCGATCGCGAAGAAGAAGAAACAGAGAAAAGAGAGAACAGAGGAGTGCAAAGAGGAAGAAGGGTCGATCCAGTGCAAAGAGGAAGGGAGAATAGTCTGCACTCGAGTCTCTGAACAGAAGGGGTCCACCGCCGCCAGGAAGAAGAATAGAGAGGAGAAAGTGCGATCGCGGCGGCAGTTCCAGCGGGAACAAAAAGGGTGGGCCCAAGTTTAAATCGCCCTAGGGTGAGGGGTCTAACACCAAAAAAGTGGTGTCGACACCGATTATAAGGAGGTCGACCTCAAGTCTTTTGGTGTCGACCTCAAGTCTTTGGGGTCGACCTAAACTCAGTAAATTTGACTCTATTAATCTTCAAAAAAAAAATTAAAAAGTTTTGCTTTTAAAAGATATACTTTAAAATATTATTTAATTTTAACCAGTTTGACACTACTATCTCTGGGTACACTGACTATCTCTGGGTACGTAGGGCTCTCAGGCCTCCCCACTTTGACATCATGTATTTCTATCTTACCCACTAACCAAGGGTAGAGTAGCCACTTTTTATATTTTTTGTAGTCACTATCTTCTAATAAAAATATTTTAACCAGGGTTACCCGGGAAAAACCTAATTAACCGACCCGGGCTGAGTATTTTTGATAAAGCATTGTTTCCATGAACTTTAATTAAGTCTATTAAGTTTTGTCATCACAGGGGGGGGAGAATCTCAGTCTGTCCCCATGAACTTTAATTAGTTACATAATGGTTTTGGTGATTAACAAAACCATGTCAAAGATTCTAAGTTTTGAGCACAGGAAATAATATTCCTGGGAAATCAAGCCAATTTGGTATAAGTATAATTTTCCCTGTAGCAACATTAATTCCATGTTTGAAATTTCTCTAAGGCCACATTGGCCTTTTCTTTATGCTACAACGATTTCACCATAACGATTTCAGCAGAATGTTCTACGATTTCACCATAACGATTCCTTTAGTCGTCGTAACGATATGCCTATATATCGCAACGATTCCTTTAGCTATCGTAAGAATTTAATCATCGCAACGATTTCTTTAGTCATCATAACATTTTACCTATCGTAACGATTTGCTCATCGCAACGATTCCCTTAGCTATCGTAACGATTTGATCATCGCAATAATTTCTTTAGTCATCTTAACGAATTGCCTAACGCAACGATTTTTCATCGTAACGATTTGCTTAACGCAATAATTTTCCTGAGGACATGATCAATAAAATTTAAATATTATTGGATTAAAAAACTATTAATATTATCTAAATTTTTTCCACAGTTATACAACTTAATATATTATAATTATTTTGGGAAAATTAATTGGGGGGGTCCCTGTCAGAGCCTGGTAAGTACTACACTGTAACAGTTATAACCACTACACTCTTACAGTATGATTACTACACTTACACTGTTACAGTGCGAGCACTAAAGTGTTACATCAACCCGTTACAGTTTGAGCACTACACTCTTACAGTTCGAGCAATACAGTCTAACATACAGTTTTACATTATACGTTATAATCTGTTACAGTCGTTGATTATAGTACCAGGCTCTGGCAGGGACCTAAACATCTTACAATGGTCTACGGAAGAAAATGATGATTTTATCTATCCCGAGGATAAAGGGGAAAGCAACCAATTAATTAAATCGATATTTGAACAATATGCGTTAATAGACATGTGCATGTGCATGCTGATCACATTGATGTGACATCACCACCTGTCATGATTAAAAAATTGGCTGGGGATATCTCCAAATGGATGGGACAACCGCCCCCCCCCCCCACCCAAACACCAGCGCGGCGGGCCGGCATTTTTAAACCGGCAGTTATATTTAAACCCATTTTTAACGGCTTCCCTTCCCCTTTGAAGATAAAACACCCGCCTGTTTCTGTCCCCCGCCATCCCCTCCGACCCGTTGCTGAGCCCACACCGCCGGAGCGCCGCCGCTGGGAGTTCCACCGCCGACGACGTACGTATGTGATGCTGGTTTGGTTGAGTAGTGTGTAAAACTTTGGCATTTTTCTGTTGTTTGCAGAGTTGGCACACGGTGTTGAACAACTTCAAAGTAAACAAAAAATGGTGCACTGGCCCACCTGAACTTTCACCTACTTACACGACAGTTTCCTCTCCATTTCTCCGAACCTGACTCCCCCCAAATCTTTAATCAGCTACTGGTTGCCCGTGTAAGTAGGGGAAAGTAAGGAAAGAGGCCAGTGCACCCTTTTTTTTTTTTCGTTTGAAGTTGTTCAACGCTTGCAAGAAAATTTTATACTACGAAATTATTTTATCTTGATTAGTAGCAAGATGCGAGACAGTCAGACAGAGAGAGCAAAGGGGTTCAGGAAGATAGAGAAAGGGGGGTCGCCGGATCACACCGGAAAGAGGGATAAGAGGTGGGAGTGTAGGCTTCAACTCAAAATTTTCTTCTTCTCTCTCATCTTTGGTTACAGGACTTATATATAGATTTAATAACAAAGAGAGACACTTCATGAAGACCTTACTTAACACTAGGATAGTCAAAGGTCTTAAACTTATTTTAATGAGCTAAGGAATTTGTAAAGCCAAACAAGATTACAACCATTGGGTCTTTTAATAGGCCATAATACTTGACTTTGATTTCTCCTTCATTTCCCATCATTTATATAGATTTTGTTCAGGCAATATGAACCTGTGGACAGCTGGAATGCTAGTTGTCGACAGATTCTGTTGACAGAAAAGAGAGACTTAGGAAGAGTCTTACCTGTCGACAGCGGAGCGAATATAGCTGTCGACAGATGCACATCTTGGAGTCCAACTATCTGTATTGGAGTCCATTTAACTATTTTGACACCCAACGGAAGTATTTTGGACCCCAACTGGTCAGCGTAAATTTTGTTCAGGCAATACGAAACCTGTCGACAGCTGTAATGCTAGTTGTCGACAGATATACCTGTCAGAAAAAGAGACAGTTCGGGAAAGAGTCTACTGTCGACAGCAGAGAAGTTAGCTGTCGACAGATACTGATCGTGGAGTCCAACTATCTATATTGGAGTCCATTTCCATTATTTTGACTCCCAACACGAGTATTTTGGAGCCCATTTGGTGAGAGAACATCACCATTGGAATTTCAGATACTTTTTTTTTGGGTCTGATGTTTGGTTGTAGTTTTTTTGTTCATTTTTTTCTAAAATTTAAAAAAGAGAGAGATCAAATAGTGAGACATGTTTGGTAAGTAATTTTTTTTTTAGGAAGAACTT